>OX638064.1:2570237-2610493 GCA_951804385.1 Trifolium dubium
TTTTACCTTGGTTGGCACTTCATAATTCGTGTCCGGTTTGTCGTCATGAATTACCGTCTGATTCTTCTGATGGGGTGGCTAATAATAATCAACCACAGTTACAGTTGCAATCGCAGTCGCAATCGCTTGGTTTGAATGAGGAAGAGAGTAATGTTGGGTTGACTATTTGGAGATTACCGGGTGGTGGTTTTGCTGTGGGGAGATTTTCGGGTGGGAGACGAGGTTCTGAGAGGGAGCTTCCTGTTGTTTATACTGAAATGGATGGAGGGTTTAATAATGGTGGTGAACCTAGGAGGATTTCTTGGTCTTCTAGAGGGAATAGAGGAAGGGAAAGAGGTGGTGGTTTGAGAAGGTTTCTTGGGAGTTTCTTTGGTTGTTTTAGTAGTGGTGGAGTTGGGAATCAGCGTTCTGTTCCGAGTAGAGAGCGGACAGCTTTGAGGACTGATTCGTCTCAATCGTCTAATACGGATCCGTCTCCACGTTCACGAAGGACTTGGTCAATGGATGTAAACAGTGGAATGAGATCATGGTAAATTTACTTGTTAGGGAAGCTAAAAATCTTAACTTTGTTTTTTTGCGTCCGGGATATTTGGTGCATAATTCAAGGTGCACAATGAGAATGATTGAATTCAAGATGCATAATTCAACAATTGTGACATTTTCTGCGGCTGCTGCTGATATGTGGTGAACCGCAGGGGAGCTCGATCAGAAATGGTAATTGTATGGGTCATTAATGGGGATGTGAAGCAGCAGCAATGGAAGAAAGGTAAGGAAACAATGGAGTCGAACGGTGATAACCTGGGCGGTATTTGTCTATCTTTTGTGAGGAAATGGGGGGGGGGGAGGGGAACATTATGATCGATCGGTACCTTCTTTTTACTTTGATAATAAACCGATTCAACTAAATCATATAAGAACCTTCATATTGTTTATTATTGTGTTCTATCTCATCATTGATAAACTTCGTTAATCTTCAGTTCTATGATATTCCAAGTTATAGTCATTGGTTATACATTGTTCTGTCCCTATTTTATGTTTTTTAATTCCTTCAAGAACACCATTCAAATACATGGTAACTTACCAACCAAGTATAGTATCTTGAATTGATTGTTTCTAATGGCATATAACATCCTTGATTTTTCTGTTAGAAGGTCTATAAATCACCATTAAGCAAAGCAATGATGTTATGGCCGTTTCTAGTAAAACATTTTTGTTGATCAATTTCATTTGTTCGCCTATTATTTATCCGATTTGTGTCAAAAAACTAATGAACATCAAATCATTTAGAGTATCATACTCTGCTATTGAACAAATTTGCATTTATTTTTTTGTATTAACCTTGTTGTTCCTAAAGAAAATGGGTCCTAGACTCCTAGTAGTCATGAGTTCGGCCGGGTAACATAAATTTACATTTTGATGTACTATAATAGGATCAAATTTCTTCAAGACTTGAAGTTCAAGTAACTAGTATTTTAATCTATGATTAGTCCACTCTACACATTTAAGCATGTGCAATTTGAGGGCAGGACATGACCTTAACTCACTTGATTCTTTTTAATCATTGTTATATTTTATTAGAATTTATTTATTTGGGAGTTTCTATAAGCCATTGCAACTTGCAAAGTTGTTATGATTGTAAGCAAACTAAAAATAAACAAATGGGCAATGATATCCATGGATTAAGTGGCATTGTTAATGACATGTTACTTGTTTTGGCAAAGAGAAAAAGAAAGGTGTATATAAATATGTGAGTTGTATACGTTTGTGATAGCAGTATTATTGGTGAAGATAGGTGAGTGAGTGAGTGGTGGCCAAACTAAACTAGTTGGCGTGTGGAACCAAAAGTGTACACAGCTGGAGAAAAGTTGAGTTCGTTGTTGTTAAGAAGAAGAAAATAATTGCACGTGTAGTGCTGGATGATGATGATGGATACTATACTTGATTCATTACTTCATTTTGCACTCCCACGCCATTCAAGTGCTAATAGAAGATCCTTTCCAATAATTTCACCACATGCATTTGTTTTTCAAAACTGTTTGTTTAGGAACAATTCTCGGATCCAGATTCTCTCATGTTCATCTTCTCTAGTTCGGTGTTCTACACTTATCTGAATCGTCTATCAATCATATTATAATATTGACTCACTAGTTAGTGATTGTGGAGGATTCAAACCTCCAATCTTCTTTCACGAATTACTCCTAGTTACTAATATATTTTGAACTTTGTTAAACATCTAAGTTGTGTTCTCACATTTTAATATCGATTTTATCATGGGAAAATAATACAACCCTTGTTAAAATGATCCTTTTAATTTGTTGTACAAAATCCAAAAATTAGGAAGGAATCTTATGTGATGCATGGATGCATGGATTTCGTACAACAAATTTTGCAGAAGACAACGCTATCCCAAACACATGTACAATTGTTAAGGTAACACAATTGTTGGTACTATGACTAGTGGCATTGGTTTAGATCTTTTCACGAAGAAGTTAGCTCCTAGGAATATTATAAAAAATTAGTGTATCATTTGTTAAAAAGTTTTCACAAGATGATAGCAGTAACATGTTAAATAACAATATTTTTATTAAATAACTTTCATTTTATTTAATTACTATTATTAATATGTACATTTCATTTTAATAAATAATAATAATTTTATTATTAAAATCAACATAACTCAACAATTTGACCAAATTATTTATATTCATTAGAGTTTAGATTCTTGAAGGATCCGAATATCCTTGTATTTAGGATTCCTCATTTCCTTTCTCAATTACTGTTAGCTATGAGTTGTAATTTAAAATCATGTAGTATTTCTTTTTCATTCATAAAGCAAGTTGTAGATCACTTTTTCTTTAATGGAAATATATCATGCCACGTTTAATATAAGAATACCACGATTTCAAAATTTGATATTTTTGCAAAATAAACTTTAGGAAGTGATATGTTTCCTATTTAATTAAAATTTGGTAGTATTACATACTACAAATTTGAGTAAGGACATGGTCCAATGTATATATGATCCATCAGCTTCTTAATAATTAGCTGGTTGTTACCATTAGTCAAATAGTTGTCTCAATGTCGATAAAAGTGGTGGTTCACAATGGAAATGTCCATCAAAGATGTTTAATGTTTTGACACTTAACTTATTCACATTTCTAGCAGTTTTTATAGTATAGGGAATAAATTTACCTAAATGATTCGATATTGATAAGATATTAGTATTTGTAAGTAGCAGTTGGTATTTCTAAATCATTATTATTGTGTCACTAAACACGTTAACTTGGCGGCTTGTTGGTACCTTCATTTTTTTAGTCTAATTTTCTTACTTTGGATTTTTTTTGTTCGGTTTTTTTACTATCAGTTTGCTAATAATGTCTTTGGATACGTATTTATTCCATTTTATGTGTTTCGATACAAGTTTAATGTGACTTCATAGTTTATTGAAACTATGAACTGGAAATTCATATTTATTAAAGTTTATAAATCATTGAACAATCGCGTACAAGTTTAGCTTAATTTGTATGTGCGCACGCATGTGAGTGTTGAAAAAGTACCATTAGTACGTGCCAAATAAAACCATTAGAATATCTTATAAATCTATATCTAGTAGTAATAGTAAATCATTAACACTTAATTTTATTCTAATTTTCTTCATTTTTTTTCCTCCTTCCTTCTTCATCATCTTCACGAACTTCATAAGAAAAAAGCCAGAGAATAATCTTCACCTTCTTCCCTCCCATTCTTCAACTTCCTCATAAACTTATCAAACTAATCAAGAAAAAAACTTTGATCTTCCCCTAGTATCAAATTTACTAACGATTAATTCTATGTACAACCTGGTCACCAAAATTTACGACATCATCCAATCATCCGTTTTCTAACATTAGGAGGTAGGATCACACACTTGATGTCTGAAGTTTAAATTGTTGAGTTTCAAGTGTGAATTATTGAAAATTGCATCACCTATATAAAATGGGTCAAATATTTGATACTAAGAGAGATCATCCATATATTTAAATCGATTTGGGTAATAATATACAAGTCAATGTCTTCTAGTTATGATCCGAAGATATTGACTTGTATATTATTACCCACAATGTTCACCCGATCTTTCCCAACAGTACCACAATTCCAAACATACACACAAAATCATGCTCAAGAAAAGGAGTAAAATAATAGTGGACTGCGTGGGATTGGGAAGAAATAGTAGGTATAGCAATTAGCAAGTGTTATGACTTGTGATATCAGCATGCCACCTTTGATACATATATAGAATAGTTACTATATATTCTGACTGTTATGCTGCATAATAACTTATGTGTGTGTTTGGTTGAGCGGTGACTAGAATTGATTCTAATAGAATTGAGTTTGATAGAATTAATTATGGTTAAAAGTGAGTTGAATGTAAATTGATTTATGTTTGGATAGATTCGTATAAAATTGATTCTTATCAATTCTTGTTGTTTGGATAGATTGAACTAAAATTGCTTTTGAAAATGTAATTACTAAAATGGGTTTTAATGTTTTTTTTTTTTTTTGAAGCAGGGTTTCAATGTTCTTGTATATTTTTTTTTGGTAAGCAATGTTCTTGTATATTTGCATAATTATTATTATCTTTAATCTTTAATTTTTTTTTTCTTTTCTACCGGTTAATTTATTCATGAACATATTCTTTTTTTTTTGGTATAGCTTTCATGAACATATTCAATATATATATATATATATATATATATATATAATTCTTGTAAAAAAATATATTTGCATAATTATTAGTATTACTATTTATCTTGGAGTTGGTTAAATATAAGAAATTAAAAATATAATGGGCCTTAATGTTAAAATCAATTGAATAAACTTACGGGTCAGAAGCCCAAATTTTCTTTAACCTACACTAGTTCTTCTCTAACCTTGTGACGGTGGCACTGTATCAAACAAGTAGAAATGCACAGATAACAAAAAAATGATTAGAGTTGGAAAACTATGAAAATGTTGTCACGCAAAGTTGCTAAGGAAGAGGAAAGATGCTTATGGGTAGGAAATTGGAGAAGAAGATATGGGTAATTTGGTAAGTATATATATTATTGAAAAGTGAAAATTTAGATTCACGGTCATCTGCCGCAGAAGCTTGTATTTGTAGCTTCAGCCGAACTCGCGATTGAACCTTTACAGAATCGATTTAAAGTTTCATCCAAACATCTTTGAAAATTAAAAAGTTGCGTTTTGGGGGAAATAACGTGCGTTTGGATGTGTAAACGCTAAAACAAACACACGCTATGTAGTACTAGCAGGACTAGGCAGCTAGATGAGCTATGAAGTGGCTGATGAATACAAAGTTTATAAAGAAAGAGCTTGTATTCTGTTACATTTGTCTTGAAATTTCATTGGAATGGAAAAAAGAAGAAAAAATATATTCTGCCAAACACGCCTGATGTGCTTCCAGACACGCACAACGTGCTCACCAGCAGGAAAAGTTTCTGCCAGGCACGCACAACGTGCTGGAAGGGACGTGCAACGTGCGCACGACCAGATTTTATTTTGTTGTTTTTTTGGGCTTTTTTGGCCAGATTTGTTCCAGTTTTTATGAGACTTGTTCCTATTTTATTTTATATTTTACCCTATAAATATAGAGGTTTAGGAACAATGTAAATCACAAGAGAGGAAGGGAAAAACAAATATATGTTTATTCTTCATCTTGGAAACACTATATTAAGTTTCTAGGTTACGGGAAGAAACTTGGGATTAGGGTAGAATTAGGTAGAGTGGTGGACGGCTAATTCTTGTAACCCTTGTTGGGAGTTTCATTGTAACAGTGATACTTTGGAAATAGTGGAACGGAGGGGCTGCTCTCTCCCCTAAATTAGGTCGGAATTTGACTGAACTGGGTAAACAAAAATTGTGTCTTTTACTGCTTTATCTATTTTTCTCTTGCTTCATATTGTTGGATTAATATTCATTGTCTCTATATTCTTTGATTTGGTTGCCTAATCACTTTGCTCCACACATCAAATTTATTGGCGTGACTTTATTCAAAAAAAATTCACAACATATTCTCTAAACAATAAATTATAAGTGAAAATCTAGACATGGGGAGATGACTATCAATTTTTTTTTTCCCCTATAGTTTTTAGGGAAAAATAACGCTAGTAATTAAGAGTTCGGAAACGAGTTCTAGAATCAAGTAATTTCAATCTACTCTCAAATGCAGTTGTAGAGATTGAATTATAGTCTTATCAAGTCTAGCTCCAATTATCATTAAACCAACTAACGTTTGATAATGATTATCAATTTTGCATCGACATTGAGTAAATATCTCTTTCTAGTAAGTATATATCTGATAAACACGTACAAAAATATTTAATATTTTAAGACGCTGATTCATTTATACCCTCAATTTTCTATTTCTTTGTGGGATTTGGGCTTGTTTGAAAAGAAAATATATTACATCGAAATTGATTATATTATTCCTTTCCCATGAAGTCACAAAACAATATGAAAATAAATTATATCAACAAATATAACCGACCAATAATTAAAATTAAAAGTAAGGTACGTATGATTCATTTTTAATTGGAACAAGAAGGGATAAAACAGAAGTAATGTTAGACTATTTATACCAAACCCTTGGCCCAGTGTTGCCAAGAAAAGAATGAAGAAACAAATTAGATTACACTAACTTTGATTCTTCTGCATGCGATGTTAGCGGTGTGTCATCATATGCTATTTTCAAAAGAAAGGGTCTTCTTCTTCTTCTACTAATTGAAGTTTGATTGATTAGAATTGAATGGTCCCCAATCTTACCGAAACAGACAAAAAGAAATTAAAGACCATACATGGGGTGGCAAAAAAAACTTTGGTGCTCACTGTAACTTTTAGTGGAATTGTTTCTTGGTTATGATATCTGGTCTAATAATTTCGACAATTTTATAAATCAAGTTAGAATTTTATGACCAACTATTTTAATTCATTTAGAAGAAGTTATAAATATTACATGAAAGTTAACATACATAATTATCAGATTTTGGATCTAATATCAAATGAGTTAGTCTTACAAAACGGTTGATTTATTTTATTGATATGGATAAATGATAAAATATGTAATAATATACTATAATATTAAAGTAGCATATTTTAATTTATAAATTTCTAAAATATAATTTATTTCCTTAATTTTATTAATATATGTTAAGATAATTACACATGAATATCATTAAAATTTATTTTAAAAATATGTTAAATAAATATTTCACTTTTAAATTATTTTGTCATATTTTATTCTGTCACTTTTAAATTATTTTGATTGTACATTTTATTTTTTAAAAACAAAATACTAGTAAAACACAATTCAATTTTATTTTTAATTTTTGTTTCCTAAACCCAATTATTGGTGTTTAATGTTTATGCGTCAGAAAGTCTTCAGAAGATCATAGCTTCCCCACAAGAAACCAAAGAAAATCAGAGAAAATTAAAGCCATTAATTACATAGTACTAGTACTTACTTCTCTCTAATTGGTGTCTATTTTTCTTTCTTTCTTAAGTTTTTCCACTTCTATATGAGTGTAAGACCATTCAAAGCCTCATTTATTGAAAAGAAGTAGTACTATCTTGAGGTGAGGTGAATGAGAAAAATAGCTAAATGGTCATGCAATAAATCAAGCTATGTTATGTACCAGCTGGCTACCAAGTTGTGTTAACAAAGTTGAATTTACGTAGGGATTAATTAATTAAGACATATAGATTGAATTTACCAACATAACATTAATAAAGGGGGAGGGAAATGTGCCAAGTAAGGTTAGGAATATACTACCTGGTTAAAAAAAAGGTTAGGAATATATATCATATATATTATGATTGTGGAATATCAAAGCCCAAGTTTTAAGTGGTTGGTTAGAGAATGGATCATGTTCCGGTAGATGCAAAAAGTTTTATATTATTTAAGATTCGAGATTAAGGGTATTTATATACAATATTCATACACCTCAATTAAATGAGATATATTTTACAAAAGACAAATCCGTGAGTGCATAAGGCGTGCTCAAAACAAACAATATTTCAGAATGCGGTGTGGCGCACTTGAGGGTAGAACGGAATAGATCATGACTCTTGTATAAAAGATATCTATTATAAGAAAATTAGTTCATTTGTTTTTATAATTGAAATGTATAGTGTTGCGTTAGAGAGTGAGTTGGAAATCTCAAGCTGTTAGAAAAAAAATCGTAGGTTGAAGATAATCTATAAACTTAATGTTTTAAAATTTTTAGTTAAAATATGGTGTTCAACTTGTTGTATAACATGGATGATCACCAAATTCCGCATATAACCCAACATTAGTAGAAGTGTCGATGGTTTAATAGGGAATTCGACTGATTTATTGTGTCAAAAGTCAGCCACTAAAATGGTGATCAAACAGTTTGTCTCGTTGATGCAGTCACAACATCAACGTAAACTAACGAATATTTATGTGATGTACCAATTCACTTACATAATTATTTATGATATATTACGGATGATCCGTCAGACTCAAACTCCACTCATATCCCAATATAAAGGAGATAAACTATCATTAACAAAGTCACAAATATAATGTTAACAATAAATTGGTCTAAGTGTGTAGTAAAAAAAAGGTCTAAATACTAAGAATGTGACTCATACTTGTATAAAAATAATCTACCTTATGAATTACACAAATTTCCGATAAAACTTAGTCATTATTAAATGCGCTGAAAATTTTATATTTATATTATAGTAAAAAAATAAATAAAGTTATAAACAACGTTAGTGGAAACAGTATGATCATTGGCCTATACACGAATGTTGTAAAAATAAACCAAGAACACTTTTTAATTAAGGAAAATGCTAAACTTTCATGTGGAAGGAAAGCATGTAACAAAGACGAAAGACCCATATTCCACTTTATTCTCCCCACAACCGTCACCTCTAAAAATTAAAGGGCACTTAAATGTACGAAAATTGAACTAATGTGAAATTTTGAAAAGGTTGAATGGACGCAATTTTACTTTTAAAAGCTGTCATTATAACTTAAAATTTATGAGTAATCAGATTCAGAGCAGTTAAGTCAAGGCTCATCTCTTAATCCTACAGCTCACATGAAAGACTAGTAATAGTATTAGTAATACTACAAATTCAACTTATAATAATTTTTTTTGGACATAGTCAATTTAATATTGAATTACTATAGGGAAACACGGTATATATAAATTAAAAGAGCTTATTCTGCTATATAGAGCTTATTCTGCTTGTAGGTTTTTTAATCACTCGCTCTGCTTTAGTTGTTAAATTGCTATCACTTGTGTTATACTTTGGCTAAGAATGTACTCCACCAATCAAACTCTTACACTTTAAAACTCATAAGAGAAAGCCTTCACATACACAAACACAACATTTAAATATTTGGACTCACAAAAATATATAAAAAAATAAAAGATAAATAATATAGTTCTTTTATGTTTTTATGTGAATGTGTCTAAATATATTTTATTTGAATTCGTGTCTTTATAATTATTTCTCACGCGTATAATTGATAATGTTACCATCTAATCAAGTATTTATAATAATGGAAAAGAGCACTGTATCCTAGCAATGTCCAAATCAAGTTGGAAAATTTCATATTTTATTGAATTGACTAAACTTCAAACCATGTATCCAATATTGCTAGGGGACTGTCACATATTAGTATATTACCATGCACTAATTTTTAATTAATGTTGAAGAGTCAAGGGATAATAAAAAAACAGTTTATCATCTTACAAATCTATATTATCATGCACTAATTTACTTAAAATTTGACACTTTATGTCTTTGGTTGTACCGTCTAGACAGTGACCTTTTTCCCGAAGGGATGCGTTGGTAGCATCAAACTTTGTCTTCCTTCTTTTTCTTTTGCTCACTTTTTTATACTAATCATGCCATTAAGAGAATCAACAATTGTGTACCAATGCAAATATGAGTTGGTTAAGGCCATTATATAGTGCACTTTCTGCTCAAGAATATTAATACTCGACTCCAATGCATTATTTTGACATGGAATAAGTGTGAAAATAATCAATCTATTTTGAAGACGGCTATAATTTTTTCATGTAGTAATAACATAATATATAGTCCCATACCAAAAAAAAATAATATATATATATATATATATATAGTCAAAGTATATCATACAACAAAAATGAAAAATGATATTTTAACAACAAATATCTTGTCGTACATCGAGTATAAACATGAGAACAAATTTTTTCCAATAAATTTTCACCAAAGAATGTTCGGTGATAATCATCGATCGCCCTTAATTATATTTGATTAACTAAAATAGTACCAAATCAATGGCTAAGATTTCTCTACAAACAATTGTGTTATTAAGTATATTTTCCTATGTAAGGTGTTCACATACAATATCAAATTTGTGATATTCAAATAACACTACTTATTAGTATAAATAAAAGCATAAGTGTAAAAGGTAGCTACACATTCCACCTATTTTGAAGTCGGCTAGCAATTAGCAAACAAAGTGGCATAACACTTTCCCTCCCATGTCATGAAATGATTAAAGTTCAAACCAACTAAATATAAGAATTTAGAGACATATAGTACACTTCACCATACTGTCTCATTGTACAATTCAACACAAAAACACACTTCCTTCCTTCCCCTTTTCTCTCCCTTATTGTTATTTCCCATTGAAATTTATAACTTCCACCACAAACCAAACCAAACCAAATCAACAATGAACACACCTTCCTCTCCCCATGTTCTCCTACTTGTTCCTCCTCTAACAATTACCCTTTTCATCATGTTCCTTCAAATCCAAACAACTACTACTTCTTCTTCTCTCTCATCTCCCCCACAAAAACAACCTTTCATTTTACCTTTAAAAGTCCAAACACTTCCACATGGTACAATTTCACTTCCAAAACCTTCTTCACACAACAAAATCTCTTTCCAACATAATGTTACCTTAACAGTTTCACTAACACTTGGTTCACCCCCACAGAATGTTACCATGGTCCTTGACACAGGGAGTGAACTCTCTTGGCTTCATTGCAAAAAGCTTCCAAATTTAAACTCCATTTTCAACCCACTTCTCTCTTCTTCATACACTCCTATACCTTGTACTTCACCCGTTTGCATGACCCGAACCCGAGATTTTCCTGTACCCGTTTCGTGTGACCCGAAGAAACTCTGCCATGCTACAATCTCCTACGCTGATGCAAGCTACATCGAAGGTAACCTCGCCACTGAGACTTTCTTCGCCGGCGGGTCAGCACAACCCGGAACTATATTCGGGTGTATGGATTCCGGGTTCAGTTCAAACACAAATGAAGACTCCAAAACAACCGGGTTAATGGGTATGAACCGCGGCTCTCTCTCATTTGTGACACAAATGGGGTTACCCAAATTCTCGTATTGCATCTCCGGCAAAGACTCCACCGGAGTTTTGCTCTTCGGCGACGCGAATTTCAATTGGCTTGGACCATTGAAATACACACCTATGGTCAAAATGACAACCCCATTACCATATTTCGATCGAGTCGCATATACGGTTCGACTCGAGGGAATTCGGGTCGGGAAGAAGCTACTTCAAGTACCCAAATCAATTTTCACACCGGATCATACCGGAGCGGGTCAAACAATGGTGGATTCGGGTACTCAATTCACATTTCTTTTAGGATCGGTTTACTTAGCTTTAAGAGAAGAATTTGTCTCTCAGACAAAAGGGTTGTTGACCCTTTTGAACGACACGAATTTCGTCTTCCAAGGAGCTATGGATTTATGCTATATTGTTCCGGGTTCGAATTCGGTTCCGGGTCGGGTGGGTCTTCCGCCGTTACCCGCAGTGACACTTATGTTTGAAGGAGCAGAAATGAGTGTTTCAGGAGAAAGACTATTGTATAGAGTTGTTGGTGACGTGGCAACAAAGTTGAATAATAATGATTTGGTTTATTGTTTCACATTTGGAAATTCTGACTTGTTGGGAATTGAGGCTTATATTATTGGACATTATCATCAAATGAATGTGTGGATGGAGTTTGATTTGGTCAACTCTAGAGTTGGATTTGCTGATACTAAATGTGAACTTGCAAGTCAACGTTTAGGGATGTAGGTTTTCTCTTCTTGTTTTTTAGTCTTTGGTTTTTTTTTTGGATTCTTTGGATAATGTTTCAACAAATGTGGCCTACAATTTTGTGGGGTATGGATCTTTGTGTGTGGCAGATAGGTTAGGTAAATACTTCATACCAAATGTACTAGTTTTGTTGTTTTGTTGATTAGTTGTTACTACTAGTATAGTGTAAGTGTTAAGACAATTTCAATTTAATTTCTTTTGTCATAATGTTAATTATGATGATGATATTTATCAAGAGGTTCTTGTTCTTATGTTGGTCAATTGTACAATTTATACTCAAGTTGAGGTTGTTATTATTAGTAAATTATATAGTGATGATAATCTTAAGAATTAGTGTAACTACAATAGTTGTATCAAGCTGTCATGGAAAAGGATTTATATATGGATTTGTCTGAGTATAGTGTTGATATTGGAGAAAATGAACATGTTCAAACTTCAAAGTGTTGATATTAGAAAATATGAATGTGTTCAAACATTGCTTAATAAATTGTGGGGCAATGTTTTTTTTTTTTTCACCACTAGCATTCGGCTCATTAGACTGACTAATCTAGTTCAAAGGGAATTCTGATATCAAATAGTTTCAGTCCTTTTAAAGCACAGTTGCGGGGATCAAAAACTTCTCTAAAGTAAAGCATATCAACAAAATGAAAATTTAAGAGTAAATTTAAATTTGAAGAATTCATAATGACCTTAGCTCTTTTTTTAGTTAGAGATACATAAAGTCCCAATGTTTCCGTAACAAAGATAGAAAATATGGGACCTTAACATCCCTAGTAGATTAAGAAATTTTCTTTGAAAAATTATCAATAAAACTCTTTAGGTCAGAACTGAGCTTCATATAAGAGGCATAAATTGCTCTATTTTATGTCCTATATGTGGTATTAAAATTGAAACTACTACTCATACTTTTATGTCCAGTTCAATCAAAATATGATTTGGTTCATGTTAGACATTAGGTTCCAAGACATTAGTGATATCAATTTCAAGGAATGAATTATTTTGTTATTTGTATGATACATTCAAATGGAAATGGAGAACTTAACCTATCTAACACCTATAGCTCATAGTATTTGGTTTGCTCGTAAGTCGTAATAAACTGTTTTATTGGAACAAAGACATACTTGAAGATTAATCAAGCACAAAAACCTTTGTATCAACAAGCTACTTTCTTAGACTCTTTATCAGAACATATATAGTGGTCTATATATAGGCCCAATATACTTTAGAGGACCCAAACAGGATTAAAAATCATCCAAATTGTATTGGGGTGGGATGAGAAATTATCTAAATCCAAATTGTATTGTTAAGGAGTATTTGTTTACTTAAAACAAAAAAATGATTGTATAAAGGTGAATAAATGATTGTAAATGAGTGTATTAGAGAACGACCCACCATTCCTGCACATTATTATGTGCAAATGTACAATCAACTGAACTAAACTCTTGAAATTGATTGAATGAAATGTTATAAATAAATAAGTGTTAAAATATAATTATAATTTAACAATTGTAATTAATTCTTATTTTTGACTAAAATTACTACTGATTCTTGTAATATTTTTCCTAATTGATCTTTTAGTACATCGGAAAAGTAATTGATTCATTTAATTACTATTTTTTCTTTGGGGAAAATATGAAATTACTATTTAATTTTATGCAAACAATTTTGATAGCCATGAAATTTATCGAACCATATACGTGGCAGTTAGACAAAAAAAGAAAATAAAAAAGAAAGAAATTTCTTCACCGATTCTTCTCGTGATCGAAGTCGAATCCAGAGACCGAAGAAGATCCCATCCATCCACCGTTTATTTCTAAACACCGTTTCCGATCAGATTCAGCTTTTCTTCCGGTAACTCTCTATTCCCTTTTTCTCAATGAGAATCACACACGCCACCGTAATTGTTTATGTTTTTTACATTTTTATTATTTATTGGATAATGTGTTTATTTCTTGTTGAAATTCGATTGAATGCGATGCAAAGACTAAGCTAGGGTTTTTGTTTGATTTTGTGAATGATTTGCGGTTGCTTGATTTTGTAATTAACGATTGTGGAGAGTTTTTTTTTTTTTTTTGTCAATGTTGATTTCTTGAATCTTGCAAATTATGTAATTATCTGGTATTTTTGAGGTTTTATTGTGTGTGATTCGTGTTGAATTTTACAGTCAAACATGTATTTAGTCAGTGTTGATTTATTGTTCACTAATTTATCATTTTATTTGATATTTCAGAACATTGGAAGGTTTTAATTGTTGATTCTGGTCTGGTTATGAAGTTTTGATTCAAGTTTTCAAATATATAGAGCCATGAGTTTTGTTTTTCGAGGAGCAAGAACTGATTTAGAAAATGGGTTCCCAGGATTTATACCTGAGAGGCGTGCATTGGTATGTATAATGTAGTTGTAGTGTGTGCATCTACTATTATTTGCATATACAGTACGTGTTACCGACTTACCATTGCCGACAAATGTGACATTGTTTTATGTTTTATGAATAAAGTATTATTTTTTACTGATTCAAATATTTTCTTCAGCGTGTTCATGCAGCACGTCCTAGTAATTCCAACTCGCTCACTTTTCTCGTAACAGGTATGTTCTTGAATTAAGTTTGTTTTATAATTTGTTGTGTAGATAATTTCGGTATCTTTATCTTCTCCACTGTTCCATTCACAACTTGTTTTGTATATATTTCAGTTCTTCTGTTATTCATGATACTGAATTCTCACCAGATGTCACCAAATTTTCTGGTAAGTTCTTCTGCATCTAAACAAAGCATGTAGATATTTTAAAGGAAAAAAAAAATGAAATTGTTAATGTCGTTTATTTATGATTAAATGAGGACTTCGTTCTGTTTGTAGCTCTGGCTGGTGCTTGGTGTTTTCTTAATGGCTACAATGCTAAGGATGTATGCAACATGTCAACAGCTTCAGGCTCAGGCCCAAGCTCATGCAGCAGCAGCCAGTGGCCTACTTGGCCACACTGAACTACGGTTGCATATGCCTCCATCGATAGCACTTGCAAGCCGAGGGCGTCTGCAGGGTCTCAGACTTCAACTGGCTCTTCTTGATCGGGAGTTTGATGATCTCGGTTTGTTTGCTTTTTTTATACTATATATTCTCACTTTGTTTCACATTAGATTTTTTACAACTTTCTGAAATTCAAATATATTGTAGTTAATTTATGTGTTCAGTACTCTTCATGTGTGTTATATAGTATTCCTTACTCTATTTATTTTTTCTTTCCAAATTTCAGATTATGAAACCTTAAGAGCTCTGGACTCGGATAATGTTTCTACCGCACCTTCTATGACTGAGGAAGAGATAAATGCTCTTCCTGTCCACAAATACAAGGTTTCTGGTCCCCAAAAGTAAGTGATCAGTCAGATCAATTGTTATAGCCCCACCCCCAAGAAAGCCCTCTACTCAATAAGTATGGTTTGATGTTAAAAAAATCACTTATATCTATTATATATTGTATGCTTACACCATTATGTCATTAACTTTTCAACATTCAAAGTTATTGAATGTCATTGATATATGTTTAGATTAATGTTACCTTACATATACTTTAAAAATATATGAAAGTAAAAACCCATATGCATATATTCTTGTTGTTATTCAATATTTGATGCAAATAATAAAGTCATTGGGTTCTTACAATGTGACGTTGGATAAATGAAATGCATGATATTATATTTTTTTCTGAGGTTATATTCAAAGTTATTATTCATGTAGAATGTTAAAGTATTACAGAAACCAATTTTCCCTCACACATATAGATAATGTTAATATATTAATATTTTACAAATTTATGTAGTCTTCATGCACTAAAAATTTATATTACTGATTATATGACAAGAAGCTGTTTGTGCTTACAGAAGTGGTCCCTCAATGCAACAAGCATCACCGTCCACTTCTGCCGAGGTATTATCTACATCATTGTTCTTTTTCTTTTTGTGACTCTTCTCCATTTGGCCTAAACAAGTTAATTACATTGCATTTCATGAGAATTTCACTGATCCTTTGAGGGTATGGTTTTATGCATGTTATTACTTATTACTGTGATTTCCTTGTAATATTCCTGGCAGGGCAGGAAAGTGCTGATAATACTTAAATGGTTCTTTTGAGTGATGAGCTTAAAATAAAAATCACATTCATCATTGTTGGGCTCTTTAGGGACATGAAAAATATGTCATCACATTATTTTCTCGAATATTATTTTATCATCTATATAGACCATTTTGGCTATGTTCATTGTATTAAGTCTGGAGAATTTTCCACTACTTGATGTTCCCACAAGGGAGTTAAATAACAGAATAATCATACAACATCGTTTATTTTTCATTACTGTCAAATTACAATCTTTTCAATTATTGTGTTGGTTTGCATGATTCATTTACTTTCGTTTGTAGCAGAAGACACAGGATAATTCAAATGTGGTTGGAAACACAAAATCCTCCGATGACGAGCTCACTTGCAGTGTATGCTTAGAGCAAGTTAATGTTGGAGATGTACTTCGTAGCTTACCCTGCCTGCATCAGGTCTGTTTCATTGCTTAGTGGCTACTGCAGTAACTTCTAGTAACAAATTTTTTGTTTCTTATTTGTTTAATGATATGCTTTGCGGCAATTCAACTGAATCATCTCTGCTAATTTTCATCTGGTCACTAATTTATGCAAGAAGTCAAAGTGTATAGTTGAAATACTATAAAATTTTGGATGTTCCATCATGAGCTTGAGTTTACTCATTGAAAAGATACATGTGATGCAGTTGAACACTATTTCTTAATTCATATGGAATTAATGTTTTCTCAAGTTTTAAATCTAGAAACTGATTTTAGTAGTTAGGTGTTTAGAACATTTTATGTTCATCAAGGTGTTGTAGATATTATTATAAAAAAAAAAAGTAGAAAACAGCTGTGTAGTTATTTGAACTTGAATGAGAGTAGCCACACTAAATCAACATTTCGGCCCACTTATTCACCTTATAAGGTGAAATTCTAGCTACTAGGCTACAAGACAAAAAAAATCAACATTTCAGTTGAAAGTGAAGTAAAATACTGTTGAGGTCATGCCTAAGATTTATGAACAATATTGAAGAATTATATTAAGAAATTGAGCAATCGTAAATTCCTAATTGTATAAAAATCTCATGGTTGATACTTGTGCTTATAATTTTATCTCAATGTGTCACTGATGCTGTTTATCTGGTTTTTATTTTGTAGTTTCATGCTAATTGTATTGATCCCTGGCTGCGGCAACAAGGGACGTGCCCTGTCTGCAAATTTCGAGCAGGATCTGGATGGAATGACAATGGACATCATGATATTGCGGACATGGTTTGAGTACCTCGTCTGATTTTTAATTATGAATTTGTGATCATAATCAATTGTAACTGTAACCCGTCATGTATCTAAGTTTGTAGCTTAAGACTAATATTCTTGTAATTACCCTGACGTAGGGATCTGAGGAATAGTAGAATATCGTTTAACAACTATAGAAGTTATACAATTTGTTTCCTATAGATTTTTTCAAGTTTCTTGGGTTTTTGTGTAAAGCCAGACCGCAAGTACAAACCTATTTTTAATACCTTGTGTACACATCTAATACTCTGTGCAGCCTAATCACATAAGCTACTGCAAAATATCAAGACGAAAAAAAAAAAAGTAGCTAATGTTGCTCCCATCCATAATCAGAGTTTCGCATGATTTGATTTTATTTTATTTTTGACAAATTTGCTACTTGAACTAATCAAAATTTGTCATGCCAACAAATCAAAATGTCTTGATAATTAAACAAGAACCACTTGAACAAATTATTTCATGGAAAAACGAAGCCATTAGACTGTAATGATCACTGTGTTGATAATGTAGTAGTTAACCAACTATCTAAAATTACATTATGCATGGTGATCAATTCTGCTGCCACTCAGTTTTTAGTTACATTTTCTTGGCCAAAACAAAGGGGAGGTATATACATTATACCTATATTGAGGCACTTTGCTTCATATTACTATAAGATAAGTTTTAGTATGTGGATGTTTTTTTTTTTTTGAGAATTAGTATGTGGATGTTGCTATTATTGTAATTTGATAATTATATATAGTACTATAAGATAAGTTTCAGGAGCATCTATCCTTTGATTCAAAAAAAGGAGTCAAAGAATACTGCAGGAGGAGAGATAGAAAGATCCTATAGTTTAAAGTTTGCAGCAGTCAAAGAACTTCATAGGTTGGTAATGCAATGCATTCTTGATTGGTCATGTAGAGCTTGGGATCAGATGTTTGTTTGTGGTATTATTTACTTGTAAAGAGGCACTTTGCCTCCATTTTGTATTTTTCTAGAAACTACAATATCTGATTTGTATCATGTGATGTGAGTGTAAGACAATTGAATTTCAGTCTTTTTTTTTTTACAAAAGTTGAATGAGAAGTCTTTTTTTTTTTTTGAAACTCAGTTGAATGAAAAGTCTGTATTGTATATAAGTTGGATTGGATTGGATTGGATTGGATGAAAAGCTTAGGTGCTGTTATTTATCTATATGATATTTCACACTACTTTACCATATTGTTCTCATTCCAGGAGAGTACTACCAAGTATATCATGTTACACTGGATTAGGATAGGAGTTTAAAATAAATTATCATTAATATTTTTATATTCATCACTTAATAAGCTAACTTAAAATTGAATTTTTTTAAACAACAACTAGTGGGTTTCTTCTTCTCTCCGCCGCCATTACACCAGTTTTCTTCTTATTTTCTTTTTGTGGTTTACAATTAGAACCCTCGTGATCGTTTTTAATTTCTTTTTTATTTAAATAAGTGATATATCCACGTATTTCTAAATTTCATTCAAGTTTTTCTTTTTCTTTTTAATTTTTCGTCGTAGTGCGGTTTTTAATTTCCCGTGTAAGTACGGTGTTTGTTTGATTTCTCGTCTTGGTACGGTGTTTGTTTTCTTCATATTTGTAGATTTGCTTTGAACCAAAATCAGTGCAGATTCAATAATTTTAACGCCTTCAACGTTGTAGATCTGAATACAAGATTATTCCGGACATTTACATTTCTTCATATCAATGCTTTGTCATAGGCATTATGCCGTTTAATACTATTAACTCGGATGTTGTGAGAATGTTCGCAGATTCATCTTTTTTAATTTTTAGCGAAATTATATATATAATGATTTCGATTGATGTACTCTATTTGAATTTGAATAAATATTATTGTTTTTTAATCAAAAAAAAATTTGTTCGAAATAAAAATAAAAAAGCTAATTATATATGAGTTATCTCTGTTGATGAAATTTCATCAAGTATTTTCCCTTTGGAAGTTGCATGCATACCTGTCATGCTTACTTTTAAGTCGACCTCATTGAGCAGAAGATTACAATGAAGCAAATATTTACAACTGAAATATTAACTGACATGCACTTGAATCAATATCATCAATTGAATCATGATGTTAATTTGTACATAAGGATTCATTTAAGAAAATAAACAACTAAAAGGAACACCATCTATGAGAAATATTGAACAATTGGACAGAAAAGGTTTGAAATGAATAAAGTTTAAGAAACCTTGATGACTAAGCATACACTCTTATATACCATTTAATGTCACTTCCTATGTTAATAAAAAAAGCCATAGCTAATCAATCTACGGATTTTGAACATTCGAGTCCTTTGATTTATTCTCTACGGAAGATGGTCGGTTCTGTGAGCCAGATTGCCGGATCTCTTCAATCATTCTCACCACTTATTCCATGTTAGGTCTCATATCAGGCACCTTTGCTACACATGCCATGGTAATTTGCAACATTTGCACCATTTCTTCTTCGATATTTTGGTCCCTCATTAGTTCAACATCGAAAACCTCAGCTGTCCACTCCTCCCGAACGACAGACTGAACCCACCTAGGGAGATCAACCATAATATATCAGTGCTTTACCTGTAAGCAGTTCAAGAAGGAGGACACCAAAGCTAGACATCTGATTTATGAGAGTGCTTCACCTCAGGTGCACGATAACCTGCAGCTCTAGAAGGGTTGGCAGGAACATTCATAGGTGAGGTCAGGCCAAAATCAGAAATGCAGCCATCGTTATCTTGGTTGAGGAGGACATTTGAGGACTTGATATTTCCGTGTGAATTTGGTACCTCCGACAGAATGGACGTGCGCAATTCCTCTTGCAGTTCCAAGAGATATTTTTACTCTCGAGTCCCAATCTAACGGAGTTCTTCCACCTGAACGACTTCCTGTAATCATATCAAGTTCCAATTCAATGGAAAATGAAGCGTATTAGTTGGCTTAGTTAGACAGACCCTCTAATAATAAGAGTCGTTAAACTACGAGTATAATATGAAATAGAACAAAAGCTAATTAATTGGATCAATTAATTAATTAGTTAAGGGTAGTGGAGATGTGGTAAGTAGAACTTACAAAAATAAAATAAAAAGAACCACTGAGTAGAACAATGAGTATTTTAAGTAAAATGGTCCAAGACAAGATATAGGGTGGGTATTTTGCAGTAATAAACATGACAAAAGAAACATTTAAAACCAGTATAGGATAATCAAAACAATGCAGCAAGACGCCCAAAACAAAATAGATCCACACCATCAAAAAACTAACCAACACGTCCTAATAAGATATGGACAATACCTAGAAATAGGAGCTTCTCATGCCAAAAGCAAGAAGGCAGCCACATGGACATGAAACTCTGAACAACAATCATCAAAAAACAAAGAATAGTTTAGTGGTACCTCTTGCTTCCTTATTTTCAAAGAATAAGATCCTTGAAGCGCATTCATATTCAAACCATATGTAACCACGAGACCTGCCTATCTTTCAAATAAGAGGAAACAATTAATTAATTATCAAAGATATAAAAGTAGACAACCATGTCTAAGATCTCTACCAGAAGCAACTATGGAATGGCATTTGAGGGAATGTGCTGACTATTGAAACATAACACTACAAACTCAAAAACAAAATTTCAATTTCAGCTACAAGAAAGCTATGCACATGGAACGTGTGGAACCTACTTTAAATAATCTTGTAATTCTCACACGGCCACAATAACTACTTTTAATTCTTACACAACAACAATAACTAAAATAAGGCAAATTAGTAGCTATCCTTTTTATTTATACAAAAAAAAGGGGTTGGTTGTTGGGTGCTTGTTTTCCTTAAATTGACTCAAACAAATACAGTACTAAATAATAGTAAATGACAACTTTTCATATAAAAGATGATCAGTTCGCTTTGTCGACACAGTTCGAATAGGTCCTGGTTCGATGACAGTGGCCAAGTTCTAATTTCTAACACAAGGGATTGAGTCTTATATTTATTTTAATGCTAGAATAACAATGTAAACAAAAGCTGGCAATATATGGTGACAGAAAATGCTAGTGGTTGGTACTTTTGCAGAGTATGAATGTGTTTATGTATAGATTATGCAAGATTTTTTTAGTTTTTAACAATAGCTCACAAGTCAGAGAGAGGGAAACTCACTGGCTCTAGCAAGTCCAATTATTCTGAATGCTGTGCTGACACTGCCATCCATAGATTTGTGATGAGACCAAACGACGTGTTGAAAACGACACTGAAATCAAACAAGCACCATTGTTTTTTATAGTAAAACATAAAGAGTATAGACAGTTTGAAGGCAAAGTAAAAGATGAATACATGTGACATATATACACAAATAGAGGTTCAATTTATTTATTTTGTATCTAAGAAAAGTAACATATGAATATGAAATGAAACATAAAAAAAAAAAAAAAAAAAGAGTTTATGCTCAAACAGAGCACTTACAGAATACTAGAAAACAAGACATTGCTCAAAGAGGAGTTTCCTATCACAGTCACGGGGACGAAAATGAGGTGGAGCAGTTATTTTTCTCAATGATGGCCTTGAAAATATCATCCAGGAAACAATATTAGTAGACACTTTACGACAATGTTGCAAATTAATCTCTCTGAGGCGTGTGCAGTTTTCTACAGCTAGCCGCACTCCCTCCTCCGTGACATGGTAACAATGTTCTAGGTCCAGTTGCAGAAGCCGAGGGCAACTCTTTGAGATCTGATACAGTTCTTTATCATCAATTTTGGATTGCGACAAGTTGAGCACCTCCAGATTGGAAGCTTGAAAGTTGATTGAACATAGCTTAGCGTGTGGGAAGCAGGCAAACTTCAAATGTCTGATCTTAGGACATGTCTTTAACAAAACAGCAATATGTTGAAAAATGCGATCGCAAAAGCTCAAATCAATAAGTTGCATATTGGGAAACATGAAACCAAAGCTGCTGATGTGATGGTCTTCCAAATATGGATTGTAAGCCAAATGGAGAGACTTGACTTGAGGGTATACAACCAAATCGTCGGGTGTTGGACCAAGTCCAATATCTGTTGACTCCATTCTGATCTCCTCGAGCAAAGGACAGTTGGTAAGGAGTGCAAAGAAGGATGAATTAGTGAGCTGATCACATCCGTTGACGTTAATAGACACCAAACCTTGAAGAAATGCACAGAGCTGAGTGAAAAGCTGATCATTCAAAAATTTAGCACCTTGAAGATCTAGATGCTGCAGAGATGGAGTATTGGACAAGAGACAAGAGATGCCGGAATAGGTAAAATTGTAAGAATCTTTGAGGACAAGTTTAGTCAAAGGAAGGGCTTCAAGTGCTATAGCCCTAAGCATCAAATCAGTAATGCAGGAAAAGGAGAAATCAAGACAAGTTAAGCTGTTCAAACTGGTGAGTGAACGAATGAAGCACGAGTCAACGATTTGAAGTTCAACTCCTTGTTTAAAGTTGGTAAGAGAGAAAGAATTCAAAGTGGGTCTGTGGTGGATTGCTTGGGCAATACCATCATGTGTTATGAAAGGGCATCGGGAGATATGCACCTCTTGAAGAAACGATGAATTGTCAAAGTAGAAGTTACCCGAAAGATTAACACTGCGGAGATTGGAAAGCTTTTGAGTTACAAGATTCATGCAGTTGTTATAATTCTCCTCCTCGTCCACGTCGGATATTCCTCCTCCTTCTCCGGGGAAACTGATATCCAAATGTTGGAGAAACGGAAAGGAATCTGCGATGAAGGTAATATCAGTAAATTTGAGAGAAGCAATATTGGAACAAATGAGAGAGGTCAATCTACTACTACTACTGCTAGTGTTTTTGAGAATAGATCGTAACCCTAACGAAGGGAAGGTGGGGTGGTTGGAGAGGTTGAGGGATGTGAGGCGGGAAAAACAACGATGGGGGATTCGAGAAATAAGTGCGTTGAGGTCAGCACCGGCGCGGAAGGCGGAGAGATCGAGGGAAGTAAGGTTTGGGAACCTGTGGAAGAGGCGAGAGATAGGTGATGATGATGATGGATTTGAGATTAATTTGAAGGAATACACAAAATTAAATTGTTGGTGATGGAGAGTAACTGTTTGGATACAAGGGATAGAATCTCTATGTAATGTTTACGCTCTTCCTCCTCCTCCATCACTAGTTTATATATTACCAATTCCCAGCAATCGTTAGGTAAATTACCACCATCAACTGCCATTCTTTTTCTGCTGTTTGCACCCATGTTTCTTCCAGATCACACACAACTCGATCGATAACCCTAATCCTAACCCTTTAATCAGTGGATTCGATTGATTTCTAATAAGAGATTTATTTGTTATACCTAACTTCCTCTTCAACTATGTCTATATATATAATAGAAATCTTATCCTCTTTTTTTTTTTTTTTTCAAAGTAAATCTTATCTTTCCAACAAAAAAAATAGTTTAAACTTTATCATTTTTTTTTGTATTGGATTATTATGATCTAAATACTTTATATATTAAATCCAATTAAATTATGTCATATGCTTATTTAACGAGATACTGTATTTTAGAAACTTTGTTTTAAAAATGATATTTTATTGTAATTTAATTGGATGTATTTGTAAAAAAAGTATTTTACACCGTCAATACATAATAATTATCCTTATAGTTTCACATGAATATTTAATAAAAAAATATTAATATCTCATGTCATATCAAAAAGATGGGATAAGCCGAGTGTTGTTGTATCGAAAAACATTATTGATATTAGTTGACAATGTACATATATTCATGATTCAAAGTCAATCTTTTTTTTTTACACAAATTCAAAGTAAATTTTTTATTTATCATGTTTTAAATATTGCACATATGTGTATTATATATCCTATTAATTAAACTAAGTTCACGAGACAAATTTAATTTATATATACTCATAATATTTTTTTTTTTACTCTTTTTTTTTTGACAAGATATATTTTTTTACTCTTAAAAATATTGTTTTAATTAAATGATAAATGCCGATTATATTCTCATTTGAAAGGCGGGTGTAGGCTGATAAACAGCAATTTTAATTCGGCCTAATTCGCTAGTTGTCCCATTTTTACTCCGCCCTACATTTCTCTAACTACCTCGTCATATCCCAACACTTTTTTACAAAAAAAAAATAAAAAATTAGTAGTGCAGTAAGTTTTGTTTCCTGTACGTTTTGTTTATTATCATTTCTTCCTTGTATGTTTTTTTTTGTACGATTTTTCCTGTATGGTTTTTTCCTATGTTTTGTATGTTTATTAATGGATTGATTAATCAAGTTAGGATGTCATTTAATATAAATATTCTTCGTATCAAATTGCACACTCAAATTAACCTATACATATTTTGTTGCATACACCTAGTGAATATTTATCTTATCTTTATGTTTACTACATTTAAAATCCAAAATAAATTATTTTTTGAGGTAAAACAAAATAAATTCTATCAGTAAGTTTCACATATTTATAATGTATGATAAGGTAAAGATACTGATACCACGATGGATGTGTTAGAATCACGGTAATCCACGTGATTTTGTAGAAGTTGCAAGTTGTAGTTTTTCCCAACCATCGTGAAGTTTAGCACCAGATTTTACGGAAAAATTCATTAGTTTAAAATAATAAACAATGTTTATATAAAAATTAGAATTGGAATTAAAAAGTAGTAGAATGAATTCAATTATAAAAAATAGGCATATTTATCGATAAATGAGTTGAAATATAGATAGTTATAAATATTACAAAATAATAAACGTTCATATTAAAAATAAATAAAAATTAAGTACCCATAAAATTAAAAAAAAATTACATACCCTTTGAAATAATAAAAAAGTCTTCGAATTGATGTATGAGTGAAACTATGAATACCCATTAAAATCACAAAAAAATAAGCAATTTTTATTATTATGAGTATAAATATATATCTAATAATAATTAAAAAAAATAGACATTCATATTATATATGAATAGAATAGAAATATATCATTTTTTTTACGTACCAAAAAAAAGAAACTTATCATTTTTTTAGTTAAAAAAAATAGAAATATTTTTACAATGCTATTCACACCTCCATATGTTTTTATCAATACTTTGTACCATCAGGCCCAATATATCTAATCTAATTAACCCAATCTTTCTCTACCATAACCCTAGTGTTAGGCAAATATCTTCCTTCTCTCGGTCCTCATAGGCAGCCGCCGCAAATATTTTCCAAAACCCTAAAGCTTTGTTCCTCTTGTTGCGCCGTACCATCATCTTGTCAAATATGACCAAACTAACACTACGAACCTCTTCTTCTCATTGTTTACCCTCTATCCTTCCATATATTTTATCTAAACGATAACATTTTTTGCCGAATCTCCGCCGCTAAAACACGATTTCTGATTATTTTTGAGCTATTCAAAGCTCTCTTGTGGACCTTTTTTTTTGCGACCTAGTCTAAAGATCAATTATTTTTCGACTTTTTATGTTATCAGCGTTATTTTTGGCCGTAAATTCTTTCATACCTAGATGTATTTATGTTTTTAGATCTGTTTGTTTCGGTACAATTTTTTTTCTGAATTCTTATAAATTTGTTGAAAATTGTTATATTTTTTTCTTTCTGGATTCTCATTAAT
Organism: Trifolium dubium; assembly: GCA_951804385.1. NCBI lineage: Eukaryota > Viridiplantae > Streptophyta > Magnoliopsida > Fabales > Fabaceae > Trifolium > Trifolium dubium. The sequence continues at coordinate 2,596,336 of OX638064.1, forward strand.
TCGTGGAATATTGTTTTTTTTTTTTTTGCTTTCTTTCTGGATATGACTAAATCATTTTTTGTATGCATGTTTTCAAAAAGAAATATTTTTTTAACAATCAATCTGTATGTTATTTCTTTTTTTACTATTTTTTTTAAATATGTATTTAATTAGAGATTTAATTGTATAATTATCTTTGATTGATCTGGTTTTGTTTTCTGAATTGAAAAAATTGTTTTTTTTATTTTTAAGTATTTGATATATACATATAAAGGATGAGAAATTTGGAAATGATGAATGTTTGTGGAATTATTCATAACTAATGTTGAATGTTGATAATAAATACCGCAGGAGGAGAGATAGAAAGATCCTATAGTTTAAAGTTTGCAGCAGTCAAAGAACTTCATAGGTTGGTAATGCAATGCATTCTTGATTGGTCATGTAGAGCTTGGGATCAGATGTTTGTTTGTGGTATTATTTACTTGTAAAGAGGCACTTTGCCTCCATTTTGTATTTTTCTAGAAACTACAATATCTGATTTGTATCATGTGATGTGAGTGTAAGACAATTGAATTTCAGTCTTTTTTTTTTACAAAAGTTGAATGAAGAGTCTATATTGTATATAAGTTGGATTGGATGAAAAGCTTAGGTGCTGCTATTTATTTATATGAATTTCACACTACTTTACTATATTGTTCTCATTCCAGGAGAGTACTACCAAGTATATCATGTTACACTGGATTAGGATAGGAGTTTAAAATAAATTATCATGTTACACTGCGTTTGTAATGTAGCAGTTAACCAACTATCTAAAATTACATTATGCACGGGGACCAATTCTGCTGGCACCCAGTTTTTACATTGTCTTAGTCAAAACCAAAGGGAAGGCATATACCTATATTGAATAGGTAATGCTTTGATTTGATTGTCACTCAGTTCTAACTTAGCTTGCACACAGGCAATGGAATTTGCTTTTACTTCTTCTTCTCCTCCTCCTCTTTAGCAGTAGCAATCTCTCTCTGTTTCTTTAGCTCCCCTTTTCCCCAAAACAACATTGCTTATCAATAGATAGGGGTGGCAATGAACCGAACCCACTCGAAGAAAGTTCGAGAATCGATTCGACAATTGATTTGTTGGACTTAGTTTATCAGCCAAATGAGCTGAACTTGAGCTGAAAATTAAGTTCGTAAATTAAATGAGCTGAACTTGAACTATACATAGATCGACTTGTTTGATTTATATATATATATATATATATATATATATATATACTTCTAAAATATTTTCATATAAAAAAATCATTATTTATTTATTATTAATTCATTTTATTTGCTTTATGTTTAAAATTTACAAACTAATACAACATATCATTGTAAAACATAAAGTCCCACATCGAATGTTTAAGAAGTTTTGAGAATATGAGTACATTATAATTATAAATAAGTGATAGACACTTATCAAATGTAGCTTAAATGAGGTCGAGTATGAGTTGGAGTTAAAAAAAAATTCAATTTTTTGAGTTGAGTTTTGAGCTAAAAACGAACTGAACTTAACGAGCCGAGCCGAACTGTTCGCGAACTTTAAACGAGCCGAACTCGAGCTGAAAAAAAAGTTCGTGTCGAACTCGAACCGAATTTCGAGCCGAACCAATTCTTATCGAGTCGAGTCGAGCTCAGACAGGTTCGACTCGACTCGACTCATTTCCAGCCCTATCAATAGAAAAGTTACATTACATCCAAAGCAAATAAAACTCATGGTTTATTGAATCAGTTACTTACTCTAGCCTAGCCCTTTCCTCTGAAACACTTCCCACACTTGATCCTTTCCACGGCTGACAGGTAAACGGCTCACTTTCAAAAAGAAGTGTTACCCTACAATGGTATGGAATAAAGTTTAAACTATGCAGTCAGTCTCTAAGATAGATAGATGCAAATTTTTGAAATAAAAAATAGGTAAATATAGAAAAGCAGAAAACAAAACAAAGCATGAAAAAGTTACTGCATAATTTCACTTAATGTAGTTGTGTAAAGGTCAGCTGGGTGTTACAGAACTGTTATGCAGGTCTATAGAAGGTATAAGGCTAATTAGATAACAAGAATGTTTTATTTGAACCTGCGAATTCAAATTCATGAAGTCACAAATGTGCTTAATCAAAATGGGTGAGGATGTTGTAGGTCTGTATTACCATGTCAACGAACACTTTGGAATCCCTCTCAATTATTGGTTCCAAGTCAAATTTTTGTCAATTTACATTCCCCGCATTTCAGTGTGGAAGGCATCACAACTGTCAATTTTTCGAGCAAACCTTTCAAATGTCTACCACTTGTATCTAGTAACAAGTTAGTCACCACATCCAATCCAACAAAGGTTAGTTGATTTCTTATGAGCATCGTCACAAATGACTTTAATCCACCCTGTAGAAAAATCTTTCAACCAATGAACAAGAATATCAAAGATGTGTCTATCTAGACGAATACTTTTTCTTGTAGCTATCAATTTCAATTTCACTTGAGTTGGTTCATGTAGACATTGAAAGTCTTCATTAGAGATTGATTTGTACCTCCACATCCAATAATTCCAACATATGACCATGAAAATATTTTTATAACTATCCTCTTGCATCCTTGCCATATGGTTAGTGAGGTTATGGAAGATCAAAATTGAAAGTATTGTAAAAAGAAAGGACTATGCAAATTAAGGACTAAAAAGAAAATGCAATTTTATGTCAATGAAGACAGTTTTCTCTAATTTTTAGTGACCGAAAGTCATATGCTTCTCCCCCTCATGTGATGCCGTTGTCAGTGTTCGTGCCAGCCTGCCATTCCCAAAGCTTTAGTATTATACTAATAGCATTAGCAATATCAATATAAAACAAACAACAGTATTTGTTTTATTTCAACTTTTCATGCATAATTTTTACTAAATATTTTAGCTGAGAAATGTCTCATATTATTTACAGTGGGATGCTTAAAAAATAAAAATGATTTGCATTAAATTTTAGTAGGACTAAATAATTTTTTATTATCGGGTTATTGATGCAAAGTTTTTATCACCGTTTGTTGATGTTCAATTCTCATATGAAAATTTATAAAATATATAAAGTGGATTCTCTCGTCACAACACGCACTAAAAGCAAAAGATTGTGAACACGTTTAACCAACGACAATCACATCCTTAACTTGTTTTCATCTTATTTAGCCCAGCCAAATTTTATATTTTAGTGGACTTAATTGGTAGAACAGGTCTTATGATCTGATCCATTTTATGAGCTCTAACTAAATTAGTGAAGACTTACTATAATTAATGGATTATAATGTATATAATCGCAAGATCAAATATAAAAATTTTAGACACCTTTATTAAATATTATTTCTAACTTTTATATTCTTTTAAAGACATATTTTTATGTACTATTTTACTTATTTTTTTGTGAGTGTACCTAAAATTTATGAATATAATTTGTCCCATAAAATAGCTCATGTGATAAGAGTTGGAGACAATGAATTAAGTAGGGAGGTTTAGAGTTTAATCCTGATAAAAACATTTATCTTTCCGATGTACTAAAAAATATTTATGATTAAAATTTAGTGAAGACTTACTAAATCAGATGTAAATTAACACATACTACAACAAATTTATTTTACTTAAAAGAACATTAGAAACAAAATCTCCCACTTTTCACAAAATAAAAAATGTTATCCTTGTAGTTAGCACCAAAATGCAATACTTTGACGAAGACAAAGGCATCTTTGTTGCTTGCCCCTTTGGTCGTTCCAAAGATGTTTAATTTATTATTATCACTCCTTCTCTCCCTTTCAATAAAATATTATATAAATAATTAACTAAGCTTCAATTTCCATAAATGAAACCATTTTTACACTAATAAAATAATGATTATAGAACATTAAAAAACTATATGTTGTTGCATCAGCCTAAGCACATTTAGATCTTTTAATTCACAAGCCTAGCTTACCTCACCTCACCTCACCACACCACCTCCATCATCTCCAATGGTTGAATTTCAATGGAATCTCTTTCAAATTTCAGATCTCAAACACACACCCATCACTTCTTCTAATTTCTTCAATCCCAAACACACTTAAAATTATTAAATTGATCACAACCAAAATTAATATGAATTAATTTCATTTTATAGACAACCAAAAAAAAAAAAAAATAAACAAGACAATTCAATTAGTGTTCAAACTATATATAAGTAACATTTATATTTTCCAATTATAGCATAGTACAAACAAAATTAGAAACACTAACATGAAAATGAACTTCCTTGAATGGAAATTCAAACACCAAGATTATAATATATTCTACAAGAAGAGAAAAAGAGAAGATAATTCTATGTACAATTGATGCAAAAAAGAGAAAGGATCTTTCAGCAAATTAAGAAAAGGGAGAAGGATATAGAAGAAAAAAAGATAGAAAATTTAGCTCTATATTAAAGATCCCTCCCATTATGAATCAGTGTATTGATCATTCCAACAAATGAGCATTATAACGCATCTTCTCATGATGTAAAAACGAGCTCTTTGTTCTTTAACAAGCCTAGCACACTTTCTAGCAAAAGCACACTTTTTTTGATGAGTTGAATTATTCTTCATGAGTGAAGAATTTGAAGAAAGACTCCTTCTTGATGATGATGATGATGATGATGATGATTCTTTCTTTGATAACTTCCATTTCTCATCTAAGTAGAAAGGAGGGGTAACTTGATGAGTGCATGTGGAAGAAGAAGACATGTTATGTTGGAAAGAGAAAACCACCAAAATTAGTGGTTGGAGGTTTTTGAGTTTAACTGAGACTGAATCACTGTGAAATGAGAGAATTATTATATAATGTAATGAAAAGCAGAGGTCAATATTTATAAGGAAGGTTTAGATGAAAGAATGAGAGGTGGGGGTCTGTGTGGCATTGGGTATCACCTGGGCCTTGCTTGCTTTCTAAAGGCCCACCATTTGTGTACTCTTTTTATAATCTTAAATATCTTGCTTTAATCTTTTTCTCACTTTGTATAGATATTTTTGACATATATATTTTTTATCTTGGTAATCATGTTATTTTCATGAATTGTAGGGTATCTTCCGGTTTTGTTGATGATTAATCTCTGTCGGAAAATCTTAGAATTGTGTGTTTAAGTTTAATAATGTCTTGAAATTTTGGTTTTTCAGATGAATATTATCTTTTTGACAAAAAATATGAGAACTATCCCTGCATATAAACTTATATTCGGGTCTTGTTTCACGGCCAAGACATATGGAGCATGATTTGTCGACCTAGGCCCTGAGGGATCTGAAATGGCAACATAATAGCATGCGACTCAATATATTTTGGACAAATTCTGATACGATTTTAAAATATGAGTTGAGTTTAACTCAACATTACAATATTGGCTCGTAAGGTGATGACTGCTCCACTTATAAATATACATTTAGACCATATCTCATTTAACGTGAGACACACACACATACACATTTAGGACTAAACAGCTTGAGTGTGACTCCTCACGTCGAGGATTGGACATCTAAAAGGAGTGCTTCAATAGTGGTAAGATGATAAAAAGTGGGTCAATATATCTTGCATAGACTTTGTTATCATATTATAATTAAATTTTAACATACATCAATTTTACAAAATTGACATGTAATGTGAGGGCTGCCCCACTTATAAACATATTGTCATGTTATATTTCATTCAATGTGAGAATCTTAATGGATCAGGATTGAGTGCAGTCACTAGTCACTCATTAGTGACCACATTTTATTTAATCAAATCAAGATCTTCATTAAAAGATTAGACGATCAGATTTAAAATTAATTTTATGATTTGGTAGTCGTTTTCTTAATTTTCTCCAAATTTTACATTTAAGTGACATATTTATTAATCTGACACGTTATTTTCATATTCAACCTAACGCGTCTTTAAAATTAAGAAGGAAAAAGAAAAACTAAAAATGAACTTGTACAATTACACCTTAATGTAAATTTTAGAAATTATTTTGGAAAATTAGATTATCCGCACAGAGTGTATAACTATGAAAACTGTATAACTGTGCTATTTGAGACTAAAAGTACATTTAAACCAAAATAGTAGTATAATTGGGGGTAAGATTCTTAATGCATTGTTTGTTTTGGGAGGAAAGGGGGTCAGCAATTGTTAAAGGAAAAATCAAACTAGACACGTAGGAAAGTGGTGGCGAGTTGCATTATAGTGGGGTGGGGATGGAAGTAACTTTAAAATTTGAGGGAAAATATATATGTGATGATTTAGTGAACATATATTACTACATATGCAACTAAATTTGAGATATATAAAAAGCATGAAAATGAAGAAAGAAAAGAAAAATGAGTGAGTGGTGTTGACAAAGGAAATTTGATGTCATTTTTTGTTTGTTTGGAGGCAAAATATATCCAACGAAGCAGGGGAAAGGAGAAGCTGTGTGAGTTTGTCTTCATTCCTTAATTTACTGTCTCTGTGTGATGTGGAAGCCACTCTTTTACTGTTATGGATTCTAAACCTCTCGTGCCTGTCACTCTGTAACCTAACTTTGTTTCTTCCTCAAAAATGGATTGTCATTTTCTCAATGGAACTTAAGTTACTCTTGTCACATAATCTTTTCTAAGGAACATGGCATTTTTAATCAATGAAATTTTACTCGATTTTTGGGATCGGGATTCACTGTTGTAGTAGTTTTTCACTGTTATCAGTCTCAGCCATTGAATTGTGATCGGGCGGTTCAAATTTAAATATACACTTAAATGATTTGATCTGTTAATTCAAATCGGACAGCCTACAACATTAAATACAGTTCCGTCCCAATAACATGCGGGATGTGCAAATACTTCGCCAAGTAAAACTCGGATTGCTACCAATTCTAATATCTAGCATAAAGTTGGGCTTCAAAGAACAAGTGTGACACAACCGGGGCATTTCCACACATTTTTGCGCCATGTATTCCTTCAAAATATGCTTCGACAACGTTGTTAGGCTTTACATACAAAGAATAAAGAGATACAAAGATAGATAGAGCCAGAGGATCTCTTTATCTCATCCCTCTTCTCAAATAAACCGATCCAACTAGCTCACCGTTATAAGTAATTGATTCAGCATATATCATCCAATTTATTTACAAATAGCAAATTTAATACCTATATCTTATATACTATATTTATAGTAAATTCTATACCTTTGAGCTTTACATAAATGGATCTACCACCCTACTTTTTCCTATAACTTGTCTTTCCCTTTAGTATAAGGAATTCTATTCATTGCAACTGAACAAAAAAAAAAAAAACAGTTGCCTTGATTTCTTCATAGTTATATAACCATAATGCTTATTATATATGTACGAGATTTATACCGCTGTTAATAATGATTAATTTGTTGGAATATTTTAGTATTCCAATAATATTATGTGTGCAAATATCTTTATAAATTATATTAGCTATTTATCAATTAAGAGTCTTAGTTGATTAGTGATCAAATTAAGTAAAAGGCTAATTAGATTTCTATTTAGATAATTAATTAATTCATTAATTAGTTGGTATGGGCTCAATATGAGTAGATGTCCAGATATTTGGATGGCCCATTAACGGAATAATGGGAAACGCTACCGTACATGGCATAACTCTCTCTTCTCCCTATCTGAAGAGAACTTGAAGAACCAAATCAGCCGCCGCTAACCGTGATGATGTTGACGTTTGCTCCAGATCACTTCCTCTCTTTATCGTTGTGTTGAGAGGACTTTAATCAAAGCTTTATCCAAGTATTCCTAATAATATCTATCCTTAATAAATCAAACATGTCATAGATCCTGTTTTATATACATACTATTTGCTTCCGCCTAAAGTATGATTATTGATTTAATCTTTTATTATCGAGCATGTGTACGTAATTCTATAAATTAATTCCAACATAATTTTTATAGAGAATATGTAAAACATACAAGATAAGTTCTCCTATTCCAACTACATTCTTTTCATATATCAGAATTAATAATCAAAAATCAAACTTCTAATTATCTGTTTAAAGGGCACAAAATCCTTACGATTTCTACCAATTCATGTGTTATAACCACAATGCAATGATAGAAGTCAAATATGTTAAAAAATAAAACAAAATAGTAGTACGTACGTGTAAAATAAATGCATATGAGTAGAATAGGTGTCCAATTACCACTCCTAGAGTGAGACGTTTTTTAGCTTAATTTATTTATAGTCTTGGAAGTTGGATGTAAGGTTAGGTACCTAATTCCTTATTTGTTCATTGTTGTTGCATTTGCATCTGATCTGCCTCTAAATTCACACCCTTCTGCTTGAGTTCTGTTCAGTGCACGGGTCTTCCACCGACCCACCACCACAACTTCGATTCTATTATTTATTTTATTTCAACTTAACCACTTATTGTCTTAACAAATCATGCATATTTAATTAAACTTTAGTTGATTCAGTGATAATTGATATTAAATTTAATAGTAAAAATTATAGTTCAATCTCTGCAAGTGCGTTTGAAGAAGATTAAAAATCATTTAATGTCAAAATTTGACTTAAACTTTAAACATTCATTCTCCTAAAAATCAAAGAGTAAAAATAAAAAAGCATGCATGCATAACTACACGGTTGGTCCAATCTGTTTTAGTTTAGGCATCAAATTTTCAACCGAGAGAAAGATGATAGACAAGATAAATATTTATTTAGGCACAATAATTAAAATGTAATATTAGAAAGGAATTTGAAAACACAGAATTTTAGAGAAGATGAAGATCGATAACCTTTTTTTATGTTTTCAAATAATGCATAGTCCATATGAAGATGACTATTTTTTATTTTGTCACATTTTTATCATGCGGAGAGTATTTGTGAATATAGTATCTCAAAGTATCGATCTGTTTTTGTTTATTATTACTCATCTCTTATTTGCTATATTGTGCCATTTACATATATATCAAAGGATTTATAGATTTTTATCCCGGGCAAATTTTAGTTTATCTCTTTTGATATATTTTTTTATTATCTTCTGTATTACAAAAATTCTAGTATTTGTCTCTTTTATCTTTATTTTTTGTATTAATGCGGCTTTAAATTTTTGTCTATCACATCAATAAACAAATAACAAAAAGGGATAGATAATAAAATTATCACATTACAATAAATAATCAAAACAAAATAGTACAAAAATAAACTAAACTTCGCCAAAGTTAAATAACATAAAAATCCATTAATCAAAAGATCATTTCTCAAAAGATTAAGGAGCCAACAAAAAGAGAAAAGTGATATTGTGGATGTGACCCTACTTGGACAGTTGGACTTATGTCCATATTATAGAGTATATTGGTGGGGGCCTTCTTATGATCGAAATAGAGTGGAGTCCCACAATGATATATCAGAGGCTGCATGTGTGAACATCAAGGGTGTGTCTTCACCTAGTGACACCAATGTACCATACTAACATTATTTATATGTACTACTTAAATTAGGATTATAAAGTCATGTGCAACAAACAGATGGGACCCACAGTATTTAGTTTTTATATGGGTTTTTTTTGATCACAGATGAAATGATAATCCACTAAAATTAGCTTTACACACAATTGTGAAATTTCAAATTCAAAACGATATTCGATTTAACAATTTTGACATTTGTAGATTGAATTAAACTTTTAAACAATTTTTATATGACTTTTATCACACTATCATGGTCGTGCCTTGATGAATGAATTGATTGCGCCTAATTGTCGCGGCTGAGATGGGAAATTACATCATCCAATTTTCTCCATCAATGCTTGGATTTGCTATTACAAACACATGACAATTCCTTATCAAACAAAGCATAATCTTCAAGTTCCAAATTAAACTTGTTCAACTGCGTGTTAAAATGTTTGAAAATAATATATTGACATCAAAATTGTGATAATAAATGCTATGTTATTTGAATTTTAAATGTATTTTAAAATGTATATATATGTCTGTCTCGTGAGCGTAGCTCAATTGGTAGGACATTGCATTATATGTGTAAGGGTTTGAAGTTCGAACTTCGGTCATCCCACTTAATCCATTTTAAAAGTAGAATTTCTAGCCACAATACTACCTGACAAAAAAAATGTATATATGTCTTAGAAAATAAAAATGAAATAAGAAATAGTGATAAACATATAAAGGATGTCGGATAGGGTGTTTGACATTTTGTATTTTTGTTACAAATAACACGTACAACTCTAAAAGTGTTACATAACTTAAGTTCTCATTTTTTAGAATTGAACTCCTATAAGATGATTCGATGAAAAACAAGTATTCCGGTCACGTTCAAAGTCCATTAAAGCAACCCATTCCACAAAGCCCAATAAAGGTCCAACCCGGCACATATTACGAGGCTAGAAACCCTAACTACAATGTTCTTCACCATAATGGATCAACGCTCTCATCCAATATAGACCGTCAAATTCATCTCAACGCTCATTATCTTAGGAGACTTAATATTCATACAACAAAACCTTCTATATATAAGTCATTGTTATTGTGAAACTTGCCGCAAAACCTCTTATATAAGCTAGTCATTGCGTCAGAGTGTTAAATTTTTTTGCAAGTACCTTTACACCAAGCAACATACTATATATACACCATCGTCATTGTGAGACTTACCGTACAAGAAAACCATTCTATTGTGTTGAGAAAAAGAAGTATCTACACATTATTAACTAATTTGGTGCTTGGGAGACCGTCGATTGGTACATGTCGATTTGATAAAGATAAGCATTTACGCCTTGAAAGACTACAGTCGTCGGTGGAAGGTGGTCTAGTATGGAAAATCATACCACATGTCCCCTAATATTTTACTGTTTAAGTCGTCTTTAGCTAACTTGATATTATGAGCCGACTCTAATTTTTTTAGTGAGAAAAACTCTATCTTTTCTCTAACCACTCTTGTTCATTACACACAAGAGTTTCGTAAATACAATTCAATTGGTAGCTGCATAAACATTAATATGTTGCTGCTCAAGTCAAATAATGCAAGATTTAAATTTATGCTTTTCCAGAATATGAGTCAACTTCTTACTGACACGATCAACCAACATTGACTAGATCGGGGTCTCCTTTAAATAGATACACGATGGCAAACTTTATTTGTGATTCAAAATAGCAATTTGTCAAAACTAAATAAAAACTATTAATGATTTTTTAAAAAAAAAGAATGATTATGAGAAAAACTCAACTTGACAAACATGCAGAGAAACTTGCCTATTTTGATAGAACTCTCCAATGCAATATTGTAGGTATTTTTCATTAGAGGAAAATGATTTATCAAATCATATGGGCCCTTATTAACACAATATATAATATCTCCCTTGTCTACCTATACTCTTTTGTCATCTCAAACAACAACAATTCAAAGAAGAATTCGACACAAGCTTATGTAGCTAGATTTAAGTCTAGTTTTGACTCATGCACTAGTTGTTACCTTCATGCATCTCTACATAATAATTATCATATAAGTTATAAGATTGAGATATTAAAATTTCATTTTGACAAATCAAGATAGATTTTTGCACTTTTTTGCACTTTTTACACTTTTTATTTGCACTTTTGCAAGCCAGGGCACGATCATGTACAAGTTTTATATCAGCAATAGCTTTCTCTGCAGCTAAAGCTCATCTTTATGATTATCCTTCTACTAAGTTGGGTCACTATGTATAACACTTTATGTCTGGCTATGACATTTCAACATTTTCCTAATAATTCATACATGTATCATGGAATAAGTTGCTAGCATCATGTTAGGATTGAAACAAGACAGAATCCTAGTCATAAGTGTTTTCAAAACTGAGTCAGCTGGCTCAATTGAGATTCGGTTAGTTCGCTGATTAGTTCAATCTCATTTGAACCTACAAAGTGAACTGGGGTTGAATTAGTTGAATCAATTAATTAACAGTGGATTTTTATTGAATACGTTAATTTTAATAGTAATATGATCTTCAATTTTTCAAAAATTTAACGTGGATGATCTATATAATTTAAATTTTCAATTCCAATATAACAGTGAATTTTATAAAATAATTCGTATTTCTTATAATATTTTTCATAACTGCGCACGGTGCACCGCTCGTCTTTCACGTTACATGCAACAAAATACTATACTAATGGAGTAATATATAAACATAGATCTGAAACATTTTTTCCAACGTAACTAACTAACTGACTATAGTCAAACTTCTTAAAGAATGAATGTAGTTGCAAGCAAGTGCAACAAAATATTGCATATCGTGCCCACATATCCAAATGAAAAACTGAAACGGTTCCGTTGAAAATTTGATAAATCAAGTGGTAATCTAAAATCATGTGGTAGATACTTGATTTGTCTTTACTAATCCAAGATCATGTATTTTAATACACTTTAATTTATTATAATGTCTCTAATTGAATACTATAAGTACAATTTGCATACCAATTTGATACGATTTTTCATTGATCACTTGGGTTTGCCCTTGAATCCATTAATTGTGGCATTGATTACTCTCACAGACTGAATAAAAAATCCACCATGAACCTTGTCGTGTTGAACAATGACAAAGGTTGTTGAGGGGACAAAAAAGAGTGACTAATCTTATCAAACAAATTTGAGTATATATGATCACTTACTCTAATGTATATTATATGGTCTAATGATTAAATGTTTTGAAAAAATGATTGGAGAAGATTATTGTCTCTTTTGTTTGATTCTCCATAATGATCTTGGATATATTAAATTGTGTTAACTGTTAATATTAAAAAAAGAAAATCAAAACCCTTTAAGTTATCATTTATCAACAGAAGCAGAGACATTCATCCAAAAATGAAATGATGATTTTATTAAACCACTATCTAAATGGCACCATTTGAAGTTTGTAACATAGATAAAATGTGCAAATTTAGATTATGGAATTTGTCAAATATGGACATCCCAAAAAAATTATTTTACAAAACAAGAAGATTCTATTCATATAATAAATGGTAGTACATTTTCTTTTTGTTTCTAATGAAAAGTATAGCACATGCTTTCATGTGAAATGTAGAATTAGATTGTTCAAATAAGCAAATTACCCTTATAAAATGAAGGAAATGTCAGAAATTAATGTTTGACCATAAAATCAAAATGATCAGTTATGTAAAATTTATCTATATACAACTAACTAACTAAAAAGATTATTTTAAAAGATAAACTAAGTAATAAATAAGCGATTAAACTGAGATAGAAGGGATTGTTGTTCATGTGCAGCCCATGTGAATATGGTCAATTACATATTCTCATTCAGCTCAGTCCACACAGAAACAAACAAGAAACATATATATATTGTAATTACATAAACTTCTTTTGTGATTATTATTAGTGATTCTTCTAAAATAGATACCACGTATATTACACAACTCAATAAAATGGATTACAAATTGTCCCGTAAATGTAGTTCAGTTAGTAGCTACTAGCTACTAAAAGAATATTATTATTGGAGGAGGCGGAGTTCAAATTTCATATTCTCCACTTCTTTGCATTAAGTCAATCCAAATACTAGATTACTTGACATAAAATAATTAAAAATAATTACAATCATGAAATTGAAAAATTAGGTCTCTATGATCAATTGGTCATAGATGTCTTAGATCCTTCCCGCTTAAACATTATGTTATTGTGTCTGTTGTTTATTTTATTTTTGTTTTCTCACAAAATTTTCACTGAAGATACTATTATTCGAGACAATATATATTAGACATTAAAAATGAGAGCCTCTTCAAATTTTAGCTCAAACCATTATGTTAAGAAGATTTCTCAATCTGTCTTCTATAAGCTCAAAATCTGTCAAAATTTATTAACAAAAACATGTTTATGAGTTCTGATAACGTTGTTTCAAATAAAATACTGCATTTTAGAGGGCTTCCTGAGCAAATTAGTCCAAGTTATTCTCTACAATGATGGGCTGAACAGAACGGCCCATAAGCTTATGTTTATAAGAGAATTAATCTTTATTTTAATCAAATTTTCCGCTTTAATTTGATGCACAACATATATTTATTTTAAGCTTAAATATGCAAATGGTCCTTACAAATATCAACAGTTTTTATTTATTTTTTAATCTTTATAAGTATACAATTATTTTTTTACTATGTAACATAGTGTGGCACAATGGTAGATACTTGGGCCCC
>OX638064.1:2610693-2670693 GCA_951804385.1 Trifolium dubium
TCAAACTCTTTTTCTTTTTTAATTTTCACTTTTTAGTTCATAGAAAAAAAGATCCTAATAGTCCAGATTTTGAGGTGAGTTTTGACGGTTTCAATCTCTTCTCAAATACAAATGCGTGAATCAAACTGTAATTCTTCCTACTAAATTCAGTATCAATTACCACTGAATCAACTGACGTTTGATCGCACTCAAACTTTTAAATTATGTGAGACAGAACACGAATACAAGTCATTAACTAGAGAAGTAAAGTAAAGGTAGGTCCGAGATAGAGGAAAACAAAATTGTTGTTGCGTACTATGAGAAAAGGATCCACTACTCCGTGTTCAACGCTTGTCTTTCATATACTACTCGCTTTTAATTTCTTCCCATCATCATCGTACGCATACAGTCACGTCAATCCATATCATGCCTCATACACTGTTGAGGAATGTGATTAATTGGCTGTATTAAATACAGTATTGTGCGGCATCAGCATTCTTTACCCCCTTGGAGTTTGGACTCCTACAACCGATGTCTGGATTTTACCTGGTGTTTAAGATCCGGGCGATCGACTCTGTCAAAACAGTAAATTATTCATCGTATACCATCACTATTTTTTATGCACATTGGTCATGGATCGAGTTCACGATCAAATAGTTAAGGGATCTATTACTTGTGTCATACAACTATGTTGGTTTAATGATTTGAATTTTATAACTATAGAAAATATGTATGGTTAAATAATTGTTATCTTAGTCCGACATCTTCGAAAAAATATGTTTTACCATACGTTATACTAGTATATAGTCAATTTATATCCTAAACCAAACAGAACAGATTCAAACATATATCATTTGTGTCATATGTTGGTAATTTGTTATTTTTTGATGCCATTGTTTAACTAAAAGAAACTCTTTTGATAATTTATTGGATATAATATTAAGATATTGCATCCAATAATACAATTTGAATTTATAACTAGAAAATGTGTATGGTTAGATAGTGTGTTCTGCATTGATCAAACACATACACGGAACTTCACACGCAAAAGTTGAGTATATGTTGCAAAATTGAGTCAGTTCATTGATGTATTTTAGGCCAACTTGGTTTAATTTGTTTTCCTTGATTATATTGTCAAAAGTGGATTTAACACCACTTTGATGATGGTCTTAGAAGAGGATGACCTCCACTTCCACAATCTTTCATGCTAAACGTCATAAAAACATTACTTTTAAAAAAAATAAAAATAAATGTGTTGAACAATGATTAGACAGAATAATGGATACATCTATAAGGATTCACACATTGCCATGTTTATATCAACATTTTTAAACAAATAATTATATTTATGTTTAAACTAATGAGATTAAATTCTCTTTTAATATTATTTAACATGATGCATTTTAGAAAATTTGATTTCTACCAAAAAAAATAGAAAATTTGATTATATATTACAGTATATTTCAATTCTTGTTAGTATCTCTTGTACTTTTCCTCTTTCATATATATCATATTTCGTCTTTGCGGTTCAAAAGAAAAAAATCACATTTTAATTCTAGTTTATAAAAATATATGAAAAAATTCTAGTTTAAATGATAAAAATTAATGTTATGGATTGGACCTCAATTTCACTCGGCCCATAACCCTCAGAGTCGAGCTACCCTGACACAAAAAGTCCACAGCACTGTTATGCCCAAATGTCCATCAGAGTCGTAACGCCCGACATAGAAATGATTGACATTTACTGCCTATCATGATTTTTTAGCTGTTATTCTGACAACTATCTTACACTATATAAAGCAATAACAACAATATATTATGTCAATCATGGTTTTTTAATATAATATGAGAAAAAAGAATATGCTATGACAACATAAGATTATTTACACTATCACCCAATAACAATCATATATTCTATCACGTAATATGGCACCACATCCCACTATCTTGATGTGACATGAAATTTTAAATTACCGCCATTAACTAAAAGTGTAAAATTAATTTACGTGCATACTATGTAATAAATACTCCATCTTGTAGTTTTCTTTTATAGGTAAAAATACTACTATTAGTATATGTACCACACTTTGAATCTCTATCTCTAAGTAGTTTATTATCTTTTGAGATGTCTTCAATTCAATGAGAGATTAATCTTTACGTCGTCGCTGGATATTCCGGAAACGAGAAAAAAAGTGTACTATTGTAAGAAACAATCTAAAAAAATAATAAAGAAAGTAAAAAGGATACAAAAAGAGGCAAAAAGGGGAGGAGGAATCAAAAGGAGGAAACCCTAAGGAGGAAGGAGAAGGCAATATAATAGAATGGTCTGTCTTTGACACCTTGGTTGAGTTAAAGGGTCAATCAAGATATTATTCGCAGCTAGCCGCTGTCAATTCATTCCTGTCATGCCCCCACAATACAAACGCTTGTACAGTACGCAACTCATTCCTTTACTGGAACGCTAATTAAGTTTTCATGCTACCTATTTACATCCATTTTCCATCTCTGCTACATGGAGAATTGGTCACACAGTTTTTAAGTTTTTGGTATATTTGGTGCCTAAGATTACGATGTCTAACTGTTCTCTCTAACTCACAGATCTTAAGTCACCAACCAATATCTTCTCTCATTTAATACATATTCTCTCTCTCACTCTCTTTCTCAGATCAGATCCTAGTTTGATTTTTTCTCTATATATAAACACTATTAAACCTTCTTCATTCTCACTTAACTCTACTTTTTCATCAACCCTTCTTTCTCTTCTCATTTAGCAGTTTTCTATTTTGCTCATTAATTTTTATTTTTCTTTGCTTTCTTCTTAATTTTGAAGGGTTTTTTTTTTTTGCTTTCTTCTTACTAGAGATAATATACTTCAATGATCATCTATTTTGTATGTATTAAGTTTTTTGTATCTAAATTTATGTTTAGTATAACGCTATGTATGTCTATGTATGTCAGAATCAGTACACGATCCATCGTTAACTTTTGCAAAATCATAGTAGATTCGTCATAATATATTCTAATATTGATATATCATCAATTAGAGTACTTACTAAGTGCTAAATATTATTATTTTTCAATGTACCAAAAAAAAAGTGCTAAGTATTGTTCTTTTTTGTCTACCCATCACCTATGCTTTACTTTTGCCTCACTAGATATGGGATTAGATTAGATTTAGGGCTAGGGTTAGGGCTGCTTTTCTTCTCTTTTTCTACTTCTATCTTTTTGCTTTTATTACTCACTCCATAATTTATCTCTTTGCATGATATCATGGTCACACACTCACACAGATCCATCTAAAGTAAAGAAAACAGTCAGTGTTTGCTAGTGGAGCATCATCAAGATTCACAAGCTTTAAGGAGACTTTATTGCTTCAAATCAATTAGGCCTTTTGTTTTGAGAATCTTGATGATGCTGCAGCAGCAAATAAATGACTAATACTATAGCAACTACCAGCCTCAGCTTCAGATTCTCACAAACTCAACAACAACTGTGCTATACCACCTTGAAGTTTTTAAAAGAGGTGAATAAACTCAATATTTACTTATGTTATTTTGTTGAATATGGTTATTTTTATTGGTTTCAATAGAAATATGGTTAGATCTTGATCCAGATATTAAGCCACTTTTTAATTCTGTTTAGTATACCCTCTCCAGTCTCCGGTACTTATTATAAGAAACAGATCATTTTTTAGATCTATTAAATAACTAACGTAACTAATTTTTATTATATACTAGATAAATCATTTATTTAATGAACGTGATTTGTTTTTGATAAAGATTTCAGGTTCTTGTGGAAGTGAAGTTGAAATAAGTTTTGAGTTAGAGAGACCTTATTTGACCTAATTGTTTATGTGTTGTAATCCTTTATAGTGTAATTTGAGGTGTAATAATGGAGTTTTTGATGATGAGTGCTTTCTGGCATTTATAGTACTGAAAGTGAAACTCTCTTCTTCCTGCAAAGCTCAGAAGGTATGTCTGTACGATGATGGAACTTTGTCTGCTTACATAGATTATTGAGTAAGTGCTTTTACTTCATGGATATTTGTGGTAAAAGTATTTATCTTTTCTCCTATTTTGTTTATTCTTGTGTAAAAGAATAGCTTATTTTTCTTTTCAGTTTTCAGATCAGTTTGAGAAGAACATACCGTCTTTAATTTTTTACTTTTACACATATATGTGTGTATGATGATGCACTTTCGGTGGTCCTTGTCAAAGAAAAAAATGCAGACTATAGTGTTGTTTTGTTCCTCACAATATATCAAATCAAGTTATATATTTTATCTGGATCTTGTTGTGTTTTTGTTTCTTCCTATAGCTAAAATCTGTTATAAATCAATACAGAAACAAATTTATTGTTGATTTGTTCCTTTAAATCTAATTCAAAATTCAGGGGCATTTTGGAAGGTTTAAATTTAGCTACAGCATGTAAAATGTTGATCCTAGTGGGGTTGCACACTCTTTGAATAAAAGAATAGTTGTGACTTGTGAGTATGGGGTTGGAGTTTTTTGCAGCGTATTTTTTCGGTTGCTTGAAATGGTTTGGGAGATTAAATGTGTAAGCTTTAGCGAATTTGAGATGCGATAGATATGATATTTTGATCATTTACAAATAATATCCGACTCATTAGATATTTAGTAGTTGAATTATAGAAGTGTTCATTCGTAAAATGATGAAATTGTTGTAATTTATTTATTTTGTTTGGACTTCGGCCCTCTTTCTTATCTAAAAAATAATAATAATAATAATAATCTAATTTTACTAATTTAATTATTTATATTTAAGTTAGTAATTTGGTTTCACAATAGCTTAAACTTATATTTTCAATACTATTACTATATAATAATTCTATTTTTTAACAGCCTATTACTATAGTATTTAGTAGCTTATCTTGGATTACTGTACAGATAAGTGGCTCTTTATTCAAACAGAGTCAGAAGAAGTTGAGTTGAAACTCACATACTTAGCAGTTAACAATGACTAAACACATGCACCAAAAAAAAAAAAGACTAAACACATTAAGTTTGAGTTTCCAATGTGTATTCAACATATAAAGCTGAATAGTTTAGTACCAAATTGAGCTAAGCAAGTGAATTATAGTAGCTTCATTCTTGTTATTTTTAGTAAATTTTAATTTAATAAAATGTACTGTTTGTTTTATTAATATTATAAACTTTATTTTTTGTTAAAAATTGTAATGATCCGAAAAAATTATATATAATATTTGGATTTTTTTGTGTTCCATCCCTTCAAATATATAAATGACTTTTTGTTTTTCCTCTTTGTACAAAGATGTTTCTTGACAAAAAAAAAAGATGTTTTTGTCTTTAATCTTTGTCACAAAACTAAAAGAAAAAATAAATAAAATGTAAACCCAACCACCTTTATATTTTATGTATGCTACAGTGTCCCCATAATCGAATAAAATGATGTTGGAGTCGTACCATACTAATTACAATATTCTTTAGTACATGTACCAGATGTATGAATGACATCAATGAATCTTTTATGTATTGCATTAGAGATTAGAGATTGCACTATCAGTATATCACGAAAATTTTTCTTTAAATCCCCCGTCTTCTTTTTAACCCCTTAAAACTCCAAAATATCCATGAAAAAGTGTCTGAAAACCACTTCGTGAGATAGGTCCCGAAATATGGTTCGAGACGCACGTCACAAAATTGTCAAAAAATTTGAAAAATGCACCCCCAGAAAATTTCGTGAGATAGAACCCGAAATTTAGTTCGGGCCTTGCGTCCCAAATTTGGCCCAAACCCCCCCCCCAGCCCACATAAATTTCGTGAGATAGGTCCCAACACTCTCTTTTCCCCCCCAATATACTCTCATACAAAAAAAAAATTACTCTCATACAAAAACCATTTTGGGGGGAAAAGAGAATATTAGGGGGTGGAATGAGAAATTTTCCAAGGTAAAATGTCTCTATTATGTTCAAATAACATAATTATGAAGATAATGTATTCTTGCCATTCTTTTTTATGTGGGTTTAAGCAAAACGAGCAAAAATTCGGGATCTAAGTCCCGAACTAAAATTCGGGACCGTTATCACGAAATTTATTTGGGCTGGGGGGTTTGGGATTTTAATTCGGGACGCATCTCACGAATTGAGATTCGGTACCTATCTCACGAATTATGTTGGGGGTTAATTTTTCAAGTTTTTGGGTAAATTCGGGACGTATCTCCCGAATCCTACTTCGGGTTGTGCGTCCCGAATTAGCATTATAAGGGCAAATGAGGTAGTTAGGGGGGTGAAAGAGAAATGTAGGAGGGGCTAAAGAGAAATTTTCGTATATCACTCATTAAATGTGGCGTTCTCTTGATTTCATTGATTAATTCCGAGTTTTTCAATCTATAATACTTTCAATACTTTTAATATCTTGAAGCTAAATATGTTAAATGTAATTATCTAAGCTTATATTTTAAAAAAAATGAGTTTATACACCACACTACTCTCCAAATTTCATATTTCAGTAAGTGCTTAGGTAAAAAAGAAAGATTTATAAGATAAAAAATAAAATATATGGATTAAGAGTAATTTTATTACGTTAAAAAGATGAAAGAAACACTTTTTTTGAATGTCAAATTTTTTTATTAGTAATTGAGATAAGTATAAAAAGTATTAAATCCAAAGAATAAGACCAAGTACATTTGATACTACAACCACAACCAAAACAACAAGAGATCAATAACAACACCTATAGACATACAATCTATACATGGTTTACTTTCCACTCAAAATAAATAAGGTGTTCTCACATGTTTAACAAAAACTATTTCCACGAGATATTTAGATGGAATCACCTCTTCTACCATCGAATGAATATCAACACTATATCATTATGCGTCTTTTAAATAGACCACATTAAAATATGTCAAATCAACAACAACCCTTTCATAAGCTTCTTATCTTTAATGAAAAAACAATTCTCAAGTAAGATGAAAAAATCTCCAAGTAACGACATTGAAATCTCAAACCAATAATGGAACATATTATAACAAATATCACTCACAAATCCACGTTTCAAAAAGAAGAAGATGTTCTTCCATTTTCACGGTCCCGTATACGGAGGAAAGGGCACACCGGATCAAACCCATGCAACCCTGCAACTACAAAGGTTACCTCTAGTTGGTAACCGATGTTCCTCCACACAAAATAATAACTTAACCTTGGACGGCGTTAGACTAGTGCATGAAATATTCAACAACGTTCCTTCATCGGATCTCAAAGAAGATGGAGAAGATAATTTTTTATTCCATTTTTTCTACCTTAAATAGATGTTCATTAATCACTTCTGACAAAAACATTGTCATTTTTTCACCATTCATTCTTCTAGACAAAGATGAGTGAAACAATGTCAAGTTTATTTTACTCTACTACTTTTTATAGCACAAATTAGTAAATTTTGTTAGATCAATTTTATTCCATTAGTTTTTATGACGCATGGACAAGTGAACAATGTTATTAGGTACTTTTTACTTCACTACTTTGTTTTTTATACTCAAGGACAAATAAACATTGTCAAATTCATTTTACTTCAATTGTGTTTATCTTTCTCCTAGATAAAGTATATACAAATACTACATGTATAAAATGAGAAAAAAAATATGCACCGACAATATAAAATAATATTACACTGTCTATCAATAATGATCATGTATTCCGTTAAATTATTACACTTCACCCTATTTTCTTGATGTAACATGGAAGATTAATTATTTCTTATTAGATAATTGTGTAAAATTATTTTACACTGTTAGTACATTTTTATTAAACTCCTACACAATTCACAAAAAAAATGACTAAATCCGAATTCAAGTAAATAATATTAATTGAACAAAAATCTTTTTTTTTTTTGACTAAAAAAAATCATTTAAAATTGTTTTTCCCTACAAACCCATTTCAGTGATTCACTAAACCAGAAGGGGAAAAATGGAACATTGCCTGACCCAACAACCCGACCCGATCGGGTCGGAGCTCACCATGTTTGATACTACTTGATTCACCATTAGCAACTTGGAAGCTCTCAAATCGCAGAAAACAAAGAAACAAACTTTGCTCTTTCTTCTTCTTCACTGCTACAATGCCTTTCATCTCCAAAATTGAGCGTCAATCTGATTACAATCGCTTCAGTTCCTCTCATCCCATCGTTATCGACAATGGCGCTTCCTATTTCCGTATTGGGTACTCTCACGAACCCTAATTTTATCCCAAAATTGAAAACCCCCTTTTTTTAATTATCTGTGAGCGCTTTCTTTGTTTTTCGAAAATTTTCATGATGGGTTGTTGATTTTAACTTTCAAAATTGTTTCTTTTTGGTGAATTTTCAGATGGGCTGGTGAAACTGAACCTCGTGTTGTTTTCCGCAACATTGTTCAAAGACCACGCCATAAAACCACAGGTATCACATGTTCTTACTTTGTTGCTATGCTTTTGATTCTCTTACATTTGAATTACTGTGTTGTTTATGTTGTTTAGTGTTTGTGTCTGCTTAAATTACTTTGCAATTTTATTTTCTTGTGTAGTTAAGATTGTAGCTTTTATGCTAGTAACTAGTTTTTGTTTGCCTTTGTATTCAATTCATTAGTTTATATTTAACAAACATATGGGTAATTGTTATTTGTTGGTATATTGAATAATTGATGGTTAATATTTTTACATTTTGTAACACAGGAGAAACTGTCACCATTGTTGGTGACCATGATCCAGCATTATTGAAATATTTTGACTGTACTCGTTCTGGACCGCGCTCAGCATTTGACAGCGATGTTGTTTTCCAGTTTGAAATAATGGAATATGTAAGCTTCCCCTTTACAATTATATGAGTATAGGAGGAATAGTATTTCAGTTAGGTTTTTTTTTATATTTTTATGGTCCGATCCTTGAGGTTCATATGCTCGTCTGATTTATTTTAATTTTGCTTTGTACGTTGTGTGCATGTGAGGTTGCACTTTTAATTAATGTAGTGGTCTGTTTTGATGGACGATGGTTGCATAGAATTGGAAGTTATAGTTGTTTGAAAAAAGTTGGTGGTGCTTCCTGTTTAATTGCTATTGCTATAAGATAAGTTTGAGTTAGAATACATAGTATATGAATGAACTGAAGTGAGACAA
This sequence comes from Trifolium dubium, assembly GCA_951804385.1. NCBI lineage: Eukaryota > Viridiplantae > Streptophyta > Magnoliopsida > Fabales > Fabaceae > Trifolium > Trifolium dubium. The sequence goes on from OX638064.1 coordinate 2,619,802, forward strand.
TAAGGTTTGGTAGGACACGTTTTCAAGGTCACAGGTTGAATATGTAACCATAGGCTCATGAGTTCATAACAACTAGTTAGGGAGGTCTGCCATACTAAAATTTATGGGAATATGGTCATTCAAGTACAGAAGTTTAAGGTGTATACTTCATTAATTTTGAGGATCTTGTTAAGGAACACAATACTAACTTGTTTTATCTTCAGATTCTGGACTTTGCTTTTGATCGGATGGGTGCAACAGGATCAGAGGTATGGCCATGAGTAAAAAAGTGTTTTTATCTATCCTCACAGAGCATTTAGTCTATTATCTTTGCTATTGAGACATGTCAATGATATTAAACCCCAATGGTTAGGCCCCGTTTGGATAACCAACTTAATTTGCAGCTTATAGCATAAGCGCTTATTAGAATAAGCGCTAATGTATAAGCAATTTCTATGAAAAAAGATAAAATGAAGTTTAAATTGTTTTTGTATAATCTATATGCTGTTTTCTTAAGCTATTTTGGAGAGCATGTAAAAATAAGCTGAAAACAGCTTATGAACATGTCATAACTCATAAGCTGTTTCCCCAAACAGTCTCGCAAGTGCTTACGTCAGTAGATAAGCTTAATTAAGCAAATCCAAACAGGCCCTAACTGTGCTGTGCTGGTAAACTTAGTAGTCTGTGTGGTGTTGTTACCGTGGACTTAAGAGTTCCTTGGTTTTGTAAATACATGTTTTCATTTTTGCACTTCTAGCTTCTAACTTATTTTGACTCGGTCTTTGATATTTCTACGTTTAATGCCAGAGCAGATTGACCATCCTATCCTGATCACAGAATGTGTATGCAACCCAGTTCAATCTCGAAGTAAAATGGCGGAACTTCTTTTTGAGACGTATGGAGTTCCATCTATAGGTACTAATACTTTTTAACCCGACAATAGCAAAAGCCTTAATTTTTTACAAGAGCCTTAGTATTAGAAACAGAAGTGTGCATTGCCTGTTGCCTTATGCCCAATCTTCACAACCAGGTCTATTCTTAATTCTTAAATGAAAAAAAGTCTATGCAAAGCTCTAGCAGATCATGTTTGACAGATTGTCGCGTAGTTATTACTGGCTTGGACACATTGCATATGCATGTTTATATCTATTTATGTTAGGTGCTGTACATGTAATTTTACTGACTAAGCTATCTGTGATTCTCTGTCATGGCAGCCTTTGGTGTTGATGCAGCATTCAGCTATAAATATAACCAACAACGAAGGGTTTGTGATAAAGATGGCCTTGCTATGTGTCCTGGATTCGCTACAACCCATGTGATTCCGGTATGCTTTTTATGCTATTTGCTTTAGTTAAAGATTTTGTATGTGAAGAAAATAAGTTATACACATCAATCTGAAGATGGTTATGGTTGTATCCTCACAGACAAACATTGTTGAAGAAACTTTGGGAAAAAAATAAGTATAAGAAGCTGTTAAAAATAAAAAATGGTATTTTAATTTTTTTAAATGAATAGGCTGAATCATTTTCCATGGTCTGTTTTCTGCTATTTTGCGGAGTTGCTAATAGGATTTAAATTTCCTGCCAATTTTGTAAAGTGTTTATAATTATTTAGAATTTCTAATAAATTAATCTTTATTTATTTTTATTTTTTCAGTTTGTTGACGGAGAACCTATTTATAAAGGAAGTTGTCGTACTAATATTGGTGGATTCCATGTTACTGATTATTTCAAGCAACTTCTTTCACTTAAATATCCTTATCATATGTGAGTATGAAATCATCCTGCTTCTGCTATTTCCAAGCTAACTCTTGAATACGCAGTATTTCTTAGATCTTATTAAATTCTCAATACAGGGCTAGATTTACATGGGAAAAGGTTGAAGACCTGAAGATGGAACATTGTTACGTTGCACAGGACTATATTTCTGAAGCTCAATTGTTTCAGGTAAGAAATAGGTTCTTCTTCTCAATCTTAGTCTGTCTACTGTTTCTAAGGCTTGTACGTCATTTAATGGTCTGACAGAAAGGAACGAAGGAGGCTGAAGAAAAAACCAAAATGTGGCAGCTCCCTTGGGTGCCACCTCCAGTTGAGGCGCCTCCTTCTGAGGAAGAGATTGCAAGAAAGGCAGCAATCAAGGAGAAACAAAGTCAAAGGTTGCGAGAAATGGCTGAGGCGAAGAAGTCATCAAAAATTAATGAACTGGAAAACCAATTGAATGGTTTGGAATTTCTTTTGAATCAACTTGGACATTTTCAAGAGAGTGATATACCATCTTTCTTAGCAGAGACTGGCTATGTCTCTCGGCAGGAAGTAGAATCTGCCCATAGTAAAGTTGTACAATCCTTGAGGAAAGCAAAAGGTGAACAAGCTGAAATTGAGAAACCTGATGCTGCCTCTAATGAGAAGTATACTCTTATAAACATCCCTGATGATATGCTGACGGCAGAGCAGGTGAGTTTTTTTTTTTGTTTTTTTTTATAATATTTTTTATCATGTGTATTGTGAGATAAGCTTCTAACTTCTAACTCTTTGTTTAAAAAAAAAATATGTGTATTGTGAGATTCACTCCCTGTCTTCACACCCTTTAAATAATTTATTTGAAACTTATTCACCGTGCCTTGCAAAATTGACAATGTTTATTTGGTTTTACTCTTATGATAGCTTAGTTTAAAGAGGAAACAGTTGTCAATGAAATCTATGTCTGATGGGAGGCAGCGATCAAGACAGAAGCGCCTGGAAGAGGAACAGGAAAGAGCAAGGAAACAACAGCTAGAGGAGGAGAGACGCCTGTATGTTCTATGCTTCATTTTATTCAAGCTTGATTAAAATTACCCTGTTGCATGTTTATCTGAGCAAGAGATGATATTCAGCTTATAGTAAAATTGGAAAATCTAAATGAGAGGGAGCAATCACTGGTCTTGTTTAAGGTTTACTAAGTTCCTTAACAAGGGAAAGAAAAGCGTCTGCCTTAATGATTACAGGACAAGACTTTTCTAGAAATCACTAGTTTAATCTTGACAAGGCTTCAGGCTTGAATACTTCTGAATAGTAGTGCTTTGTTATGCTTTAAAACGTTTCTGATTGTTTTTCTGGGCCTTCTTAATGTGTAGGGATAACCCAGAGCTTTACTTGGAACAATTGCATGCCAGATACAAGGATCTTTCGGAGAAAATTGATCAACGTAAACGGCACAAGACAAATGGAGGTTCCTCCACAAATGGAAATGGTTTGGCGGGTAGTGTTGGCCGTGGCGAGAGACTCAATGCTGCTCAAAGGGAGAGAATGCGATTGTTGACAACTGCTGCCTTTGATCGTGGTAAGGGCGAGGATACATTTGGTGCCAAAGACGAAGATTGGCAACTTTACAAATTGATGAGTAAAGATAATGATGACGACGACGAGGAACCAGATGAGGATACCACAGAGCTAGCCCGCATCTCTTCGAGGCTCCAGGTTAGGTTGTGTCTTTTATAATATGAAACCTGAACTAAAACAATATTGTGTTGTCGCATACGTGTTTGCATGGTTAGTGTAGATTTCCTCGTATCAAAGGATTTTTTATGACTCACAAAATTCCTGCTGATATTTTGTTTTGGTAGGCTTTGGATCCAACATTTGTGCCCAAGGTAGAACCAGGAAGCTCCACACCTGCCGAGGCGCCTCGTGTTCGTCCACTCACTAAAGAAGATTTTCAGATTGTTTTTGGGGTTGAAAGGTTCAGGTGCCCTGAAATTTTGTTCAGTCCAAACTGGATTGGTGTTGATCAAGTTGGATTAGATGAGATGGCTGGGGTCTCAATGAGAAGGTTATCATGTAAAGATGAAAAGCTTGAAGAGAGAATGACTAATTCAATACTTGTGACTGGTGGGAGTTCTCTTTTCCCCGGCATCATTGAACGCCTTGAAGCTGGAATTCGGATGATTAGACCTTGCGGTTCGCCTATAAAAATTGTTAGAGCACTTGATCCGGTTATGGATGCATGGCGTGGGGCGTCCGCTTATGCATCATTCCCAGGTTTCCGCACACAAACATTCACTAGGATGGATTATTATGAAAAAGGTGAAGACTGGCTTCGTAGTTATCAACTGCGATATTCATTGTAATTGACTTGATAACAGAGTAGTGTTAATTTCTTGAACACCATACCTCGATTTAGACAAATACTATCCAACTAACTGTCCATACCGCCTTTTAATCTAGGATTATGCTACTGATATTTTCACCTATCAGTCTGATCAATAGCATCAACTCTTCTCCATGGAGGGTTGTGTTGAAATGAAATGTGTGATTTAGACATACAGAATTTCATGTGGTTGTTGAGTTTATCATACTAATAAGTCTCATTATGTGCCATGTGCCAATTAAGCAATGTAAGATTACACCATATGCTACCTAATCAAATTACCCATAAAATACATCGAGTTACCGAATCAATTTTTAATGAAATTTGAATTTGCAAATTATTTTCAGGAAAGATGTGCAGTATTAATAACATTTGGCTAAACTGAAATACTAATTTTATAAACTGAATACAATAGTAATTTGCTTAATAAAGCTATTGAATGGAAAATGGTGAGAGAAAATAGAAAGGATTCTAACTCTAAAATCTTACATAACGATGTGAACCAATAAACTATAATTTGATTTCTAAATCACAATTATTGAAAAGTAGTCATTGTTATGATGTATTTTTTAAACAAGAAATTGAAATAAAAAATATATATTAATAAAGCCACATTCTAAATATCATTTATTATATTTGAATTTCAATATGTTTTAAGTCAAATAATTACTAATAATAAAGCTTAAAGCTACTTTTACGTCCAATAAAAGCCAATAAAATCTGGGCCAAATGAATCCTAAGATGTTTTTGAATAAGTTTACTCAAGTTGAATTTTAAGTATATGGTATGTGGACTTATGCATTATACACGCTTTAAGTCCGATGGACTCTTACGTGAGAGGCGTATTAAAAATAACATAAAATCATTGATGCTTATTGCGTAACTCATTTATTTTGCTTATAATAATAATAATCGGAAGGAGTATGAATTTAATGGTAGATGTTGGACAAGACATGGACATAAAACCTCAACGGCATACAAACTTAAGTGACAAGCCCAGACTGGTAATTGACCGTTGGAATATCTCTCTCATTCAGGAAAATAATATTAATTTAATTAACTTCCCAAAATAAGCTCCTCCCTCTCTCTATAAACCTTTTCACAATTCGACCGTTAAAAAAACCTCTCCAACATCTTCCTTAATTCCTCCGAATCAAAAAAAAAAAACCCTCTGTCTCTCCCTTTGATTTCACAGAGAGATTGACCATTTTTAATCAACAAAATCTTCTTCTTATTCTATTCATTCAAGAAGAAAAAAAAATGGAGGCACCACAAGCAAGAAGAAAATCAGGGATAAACCTCCCAGCTGGAATGTCCAGCATAGCTTCATTACGACTCGAAACACAATCAACTCCACCTTCTTCCGCTTCGCCTCGCGCAATCTCGAACCTATCATCATCACCTTCTAAAACTTCATCTTGTAGTGATAGATTCATACCTTGTAGATCATCTTCAAGACTCCATACATTTGGATTAATCGATAAACCATCACCGGTTAAAGAAGGGAGTAATGAGGCTTATTCGAGGTTGTTGAAATCTGAACTTTTTGGATCTGATTTTGCTTCTCCTTCTTCTCCTGCAGGTGGTCCTGCTTCACCGTTGAATATGCTTCGGTTTAAGACTGATTGTTCTGGTCCTTCTTCTCCTTTTTCGCCTTCTCCTTCCATTTTTGGACATCATTCTGGATTCTCTAATGAGTGTTCTACTCCTCCTAAGCCTCCTAGGAAAGTCCCCAAGACACCTAACAAGGCAAGCTTTTCTCTTTTCCATTAATTTTTTGAATATTTGAACCAGAAATTATACTGTAGTATTTGATAATTGAGATGGTAATTAGGCCTAAAATTTATAATGATTTTGTAGCATATTATAGGTACCCCTAAACCCTAAGATAGGATCATAGCATAGGTGATGGAGCTAGTGTATGAGGAAAAACTCAATTTGACTCGGGACAATGCTCCCCTTACAAGCTGGTTTTGTGATTTTGAGTTATAATAAGTCGCGCTTGTACAATGTAGGCGGTGTTGGCAAGTGCAGGCAGGATTTTAGATAGCGGCCGTAGTAAGTTGTAACAATTGTGTCACGATCTTTTAATATTGCGTTCGATGCTGCCTCAAAAGTGATCACATACCTTTATTTAAACCTGAGTGCAGGCAGTCCTGATCCGGTCATTGTTCTTTTTAAATTAAGTAGATTTTCTTTGAACCTTTGCAAGTTTAAGTATTTGAGAGAGTTTGTTTATTTTATTATACAACAATAAAAAATTATTGGAACTAGTAATGATTGTTGAATGTTGATTGCTAACTTTAAACAAGTTGTTTGTGCAGGTTCTGGATGCTCCTTCTCTTCAAGATGACTTTTACTTGAATCTTGTGGACTGGTCCTCACAAAATACTCTAGCAGTTGGACTTGGCACTTGTGTTTATCTATGGAGTGCTTCAAACAGCAAAGTAAGTATGAACCTGCCAACATTATCACAACATTGATTAAGAACAAAAAAGAAAAACACATTTAAACTTGTACAATCAAAATGAACATATATCTTTGTGTGGCTTTCAGGTGACTAAGTTGTGTGACTTGGGACCTTATGATGGTGTATGTTCTGTCCAATGGACCAAAGAGGGTTCTTTCATATCTATTGGTACAAACCTTGGTCAAGTTCAGGTACCTTAGCTTACTTAGAGTTTTATCCATTTATGTATTTGATGAATGAGAATAACTAGAGAACATTATTGTCTTGTGTAACAGATTTGGGATGGTACTAAATGCAAAAAGGTCAGAACAATGGCAGGGCATCAGACAAGAACTGGTGTCTTGGCGTGGAACTCTCGAATTTTGGCGTCAGGGAGTAGAGATAGGAACATACTTCAACATGACATGAGGGTTTCAAGTGACTTTATTGGCAAGCTTGTTGGCCACAAGTCTGAGGTAATTTGACAAATACATATTGAACTAGCAACAATGTTTTATAAGGTCAGTTGTATGTAACTAGAGAAATTGATGGCAAATTTTATCCTTCAACTTTAACAGGTTTGTGGATTGAAATGGTCCTGTGATGACAGGGAACTTGCTTCTGGTGGCAATGATAATCAGGTATGCAAACACACAAAATTCCATCATTCTATACGTTTTGTTTAGTTATTTTTTCTAGAGCTATAATTTTCGTCGTTTTCAATGTTATGCTATGAGCAGCTATTGGTATGGAATCAGCATTCTCAGCAGCCAACTTTGAGACTTACAGAACACACTGCTGCTGTGAAAGCCATTGCTTGGTCACCTCACCAGAGCAACCTTCTTGTATCTGGTGGTGGCACTGCTGATAGGTGTATTCGTTTCTGGAACACTACAAATGGCCACCAATTGAACTCCATTGACACTGGAAGCCAGGTTTATATTTGTTCATACTTCATACTACAAGAATCCATATTCAAACAAGAGAGTATCATATTAACTTAATGCATAATCTTGCAGGTGTGTAACCTTGCTTGGAGTAAAAATGTAAATGAGCTAGTAAGTACTCACGGTTATTCACAAAACCAAATCATGGTGTGGAAATATCCATCACTAGCAAAGGTACTTTGAAAGTTTCAGATATTTTAGAAAAATTTCAGTTAGATATTATTATCAAGTAGCTATGGAGCATAGACACGGACACAAAACCACACTGACACGGATAAAAATTTGAGAAAATGGTATAATTCAATTTAATTATAAGTATCGTGTCCAACACCAGGACACGCCTAATCCAAGGAGTGTCTTGACCATATGGATTTTTTTTTGCATCAGGTTGCAACTCTAACTGGCCATAGCATGAGAGTACTATACCTTGCAATGTCTCCTGATGGTCAGGTATTAATGTTCACATAACAACATGATTAATTTTCATTATATTATAAGCAAATTGCTGCTTAATACTTTTTTTTTTTTCATCAGTTTTAATTTAATACTGAATAATACAATTGCAGACAATAGTGACTGGTGCTGGGGATGAAACTCTGAGGTTTTGGAATGTTTTCCCATCAATGAAAACACCTGTAAGCATCTAACCAATTTTCTCAATATGCCTATTATGTTTTGACTTTGAGGCTTCTCCTAACTTTTTGTTTGCTTCATTTCAGACCCCAGTTAAAGATACAGGCCTATGGTCACTGGGCCGCACCCAAATTCGATGATCCATTGAGGCAAGCCCTTAAATGAATGAAACAAGGAAGAAGGGAAGATGAGGAAAATTGAAAAGAAGTTGTTTATACAATTTGTAGTTAGATGATTTTTTCTTGTATATGGGAATGACAGACACATTGACTTTGACGTATCATATACTAACATAATTATTCTTACTGTACCAAAGATTGGAGGACAATAATGTAAAGTTTTTCATCTAAATCATTGTGTTACAATAATTGTAGGATCAATAACATGTGTTTTAGAGTAAAAGACATATATTAAGAATTTATAAACGAAAATATTCAATTAAAAGGGGTCAGAAGAAATAACAATAAAAGTTCATAAAATGAAGAAAAAAAATTGTCAGTTTAATGGTTAGAAATTTCAATCTTAAGATGGATAAGTGAGATGATCATAATTCGAATCTCAGTCTTTTGTATATATAATGTAACATCTTATCATTTGGTCTAAGCTCACGAAACTCATAATAGCAAACTTATTCAGATAAAAAAAATGGAAAAAGAATCAACCAATTTGGTCGGTGACATATTTTAATAGCATAGACTAAATTGATTGATTTTATATACTTTTGAGATTACTTATTAAATTAATATAAAATAATTTAGGGACTAAGTTGAGAAGACAAAAGATGAGATTTATAGATTTAATTGATGATATATTAAAAATATGACGACTATTACCATTATTAAATACTCCCTATGTTTTAAAATATAAATGAAAAATGGTCAACAAAAATTTATGTATCTGATTAAAAATTTGATTCAAATACATTAATTTTATTTGATCAACTTTTTCTTATATTTTGGGACGAAATAATACTAGTTTAAAGGAAAAAAAGTTTTGACTTCAATTTAAATCTTTGATGCCACACACACAATTCTGTTATTTATGTTGTTTTGCCCACTTAGTTCATTTCATGTTTTTTCTTCTTTGTTTGTTGCTCTTGCTTTACTAGCCAAATCCTATATAATGTTAATTTGTTAATCTAATCTAATCTAATCAAGAACAACCACAAAAATCCACATCTTGTGTTTGGTAAAACATTGACGTGTCAATTGATGAAGGTCTTTGAGCAATGAGCATTTCCTTCATAATCAGAAAAGTAATATACACTTTATGTTATTTATTTATAAAATAGATCAAAAGAAGCATAAGTCTGAAAATAATATATTTTAATTACACTAAAAAATATATAACCGAAGAGATAAGATTAAGATACCAACATTTCCATGATGTTCTCTCTACGTATCAAACACTATCTTACTAAAACCATTTTGGATTATGCAACTCATTAGTCATAAATTTTGCAATTACGAAAATGGGCAGCTAAGAGTCCCCTCTCTTCTATGAAACAAAAAGAAGAGTAGTTAGGATGGAATATGACTTGGTCTCTCCAATGTACAAAATCATGTGATATACAAGTCACCCATGTTGAATAAATAAAACCAGAGTCACAATCTAGGAGAGTCAGATATTCTATTTATTTTTATTTTTTTTAAAATGAAATTTGCCATTAAATTATTTGATCTAAAATTATATCATTTTCAAAATTTAATTAATACCTAATCAAACACTTTAAGATTCGGGTTTCAGATAAATTTTAGGGTTTAAAAAAAGTATTTAAGGTACTAAAATTATAATTGTTATATTCTCTTTTTTTGGTTACATGCATGTTATATTTTCTGACCAAATAAATGTAATAGACCACAACTTTTTATTTTTTGTTACATTTTTCATTTGTTTTATATATTCACATAAAAACAAAGAACATATTTTATCTTTTTTTTTTTTTTACATCAAAAATTTAAATTGCTCCTGCCAAGGATCGAACCCTGAACCTCACCCTATCCAACCTATATGTCCCCCAGCTCTTACCACTTGAACTATCTTACAGCGACAAACATATTTTATCTTTGTTTAATAGTTTATGCATCACTTTTTTTCAGTTTCGGTTCATCTCGTTTCTCTAATATTATTATGGACAAGGCTCTTTTATTTTTTACAAAAATTAAAGTATTACATTTTCATATATTCTTGATTTATTTATTTTATTACAAAAAAGTACAAATTTATTTATTTTTTATATATATGAGTGATCTATATATTTTTAATTTTAGTTTCTTTTTGTATAACCAATGAGTTTTAGGCCCGTTTCTCTTATACATTTTTTCCATATTGATGTATGATTTAGGCCTCAAAAATCAATGCATTAATCTCCGTGAGTTTAGTTCAGTAGGTAGAGATATTACATATTAACATGTAGTATGTAAAGACTGAAATTTGCCAAAAAAAAATAAATAAAAAAATATAATCCTTGGTAGAAGTATTACATCTAATAAACATAAATTGAAGTTTAAATCTTAATATACTCAATTATTCACTAATTTTATGAAATGAAATTTTAACCACTAACTCATTAGAATTTTTTTTTTGCATTATAACGGCTACTAATAATATTTATACTTTTGTTTAAAATAATATATAAATATAATGTTATAAACTAGTAACATTTCAACTGTTAATCTAAAATATATAAACACAACCAATAACAGTTTAGTTTTCATTTCCTTTTATCCTTGCAAAGAAAAGGAAATTGATTTATAATCAAAGAAATTTGTATGGTGCACGTGCATGTGGAATATGGTGTAATGCAAGGTGCGGATAAGGATCCGGTTAGGGATAGAATATTCTTAGTTGCGGCCATGAATGTCCTCAAACCCACTTTGTCATAGTCTTACTTTTTCATTTTACTACTAAATAAACAAAAACAACAAGAGATCGTAGTCATCACAAACAACTCATATTAATGGTAGGCCATGTCCATGAGCTCATGTTGTCATATAGATAAGATGTGATTTAAAAATTTGCTAGTCATTCATTCACACCAAACACATTGTGAGGCAATTATGATTCATTTCATAACACCATCAATCATTATCAAATAACATCAAATTCAACAATATGATTATTTTTAAGTTTATCAATTATTTTGATTAGTCTCTTCTTAATTGATTCATTCATCATCATCAAATGCAAAAATAATATTATCAAAAAATTCTAATATTATTTTTTTTTTACTTCTAGAAATTCTAATATTATTGCCAACTGCTAACAACCAAAATAAAATTTGTTGTAGTACAATCTCATTAGAGACCAAATAAAGTACCAAGAAAAAACAATTCAGCACATAGAAATAATTGGTAACAAACAAACATATGAGCAACAACTATAAATGTTTGTCAAGAAACAATTTCTACAAATAGAACAAAAGATGGTATAACAAGGAAATCATTTTCCTATTTTGTGTCATATTCTTTTGACAATTGTTACGTACAAATGAAAAATGAATTAACAAAGAAAAAAAAAATCAAAGAACAGCATAAGTTCCTGTTAGAGTAACCTTTATTGCATCAAATCATTTACAAAATACCAACCCAAATGAAATTAACGGTTGGCAAAGAATTTGCTGTGAGAATATTACATGAAATTAAATCAAAATGTACAAGTTTTGTTTACTTCTTTTCCTGTTCAACAACATAAGTCCCTTTCTACACATGAATGGACACCCTTTCAGCTGAGGCTTCTGTAATCTTCAATGTTGCTCCTGTTCCACCTTGATGCTTTCCATGTTGCTTGATTTGGTGCTGAGACCAATATGCATGTGCACCTAAAACTCTGTCCAATAACACCTGAGGTACCGGCTCTCCTCTCCTTTGTTGAGGAGAAATTTTTGCAGTGTGCACTAGTGTTTTCCATTTATCCTGCACATACGAATAAGGGTTTGTTTAGTTAAACCGCATAAAAATATTTATGAGTTAAGTGCTTATGTATAAGATATGTCTACAACAAAAGATAACATAAAGTTAAACTATATTCCTAGGCTAACAGCTTATGAACATGTCATAAGTAGTTGTTTCCATTAGCTCTGCAAAACAGTTTCACAAGTGTTTATTTATATCAGCAAATAAGCTCAAATAAGTCAATCCAAACAGATCCTAAGTTTTGTCAACCATCATGACACATTTAAGCAATGTTATTAAGAAAATAAGCATAATGCTAGGGATAATATTCATGCTACTGCTAGTACAAAATCTAATACAATGATAACCAGAAAAACAGACATTATGGTTGGATTAGACGAATCGTATATCTTAGGTACTAGTAAATATCAATTGAAATTTAAAAATCTCTTTAGAATCAAACAGAAAACAAGAAATCAACAAATATAATCAGAAGGGTTGAATCCAAACTAAGTGCTAACCATAAGTAACTCAATTGCATATTAACCGTGTAAAGTTAATAGCTTGAGAGGAAAGGAAAGAAACAATTTACCTTTAAATCTACATAAGTTCTATGATCTGCATCCTCAAATGCCCGTAACTTAACATCACGCCACCTGCAGGGAGTAAACATTATCAGCAAGCCAGTTTTGATGTCAATCTGCAGGTAAAGCTGATATATTATTAAGTAAACTCATACCTTCCAGTCCCAAGTTCTTCAACAGCATGAACAAGTGCTTCTACCTCAGTCACAGAGAATGGTCGCCTGGTTCGACGATGTATAAACTCGGAACGCTTAGCTTTCTGACTCACAGGGACCACAGTTAATGCTTCGGCACTAGCTGGAAGAGCAACTATTGCTCTGGAATGATCTGGTGTTATTTTGTCAACTATGATGTCAGTGGGAGAACTAGTAGAGTCATTGTTATTTTCCACTGGAGTGTCTTGATTTGTCGGCAAATAGGAGTCACGCACGGTATCAGTTATTCCTGAATCTAATGCAGGAGTTTCCGGAGACCTACAAAAGTTAAATGATGATATTAGGTATATAGTGTCTAATAGCAATGATCAACTGAATATATAAACTATGACAACGAAAAGAAACTATGATATCAAATTTAGCTCACCTGGTAGGTTCGGAAGTTTCGCATTGAGAAGAAGGATCACCAACGCAAGAAACAGGAGAAGCTAGTAGAGCATTAGGCTCCAACATGAAACTGAGGGCATCCAGATTCTCATTGCAAGATAAACCAGTCTGCTCAAGGGTTCTATTGTCATCTCCAATTTGTTCGCCCTGAAGAAGAACACCAACATTCATACCCCCTCCAATTATAGCCATAACTGCCTCCATGACTGTCCTCTACAAAAACATTGTAACAATACACAATGCAAAAGTTAGATCCAAATGTATGGATGAATCTTTAAAACAATAATATTTTTAGAAGCCAATAAATGTTATTATTTGGCAAGGTCGATTTATACCTTCAGTGAACCAACAGTTGCACTTTCGGGAACCTCAATGTAAAGCTCTGGTATCTTAATCGACTTGATGCTAAACTTGACTGTTCACAAGGAATATAAATCAAATGAGTAACCATTTCGTGCACAGAATCCTTGGTTGCCACAAGATAAGCAATGAAGGGTTATTAGAGAATTAGTTAGTGGTTACCATGAGAATCCTCGGTTATTTGCAGTTTTGAAGAAGAACTAGGCTTGTGTCCATCTGTTCCTTTCACAGGCGAATTTGACACACTCTCACTGCTAAATCCTCCATCAGAAGTTACTCCAGAAACCCGGTCAAAGAATTTCTTCCTCTTAACAATGGTGCTGTGGCGAGATCTGTCGGAATCGTTACAAGTCTTCCTCTTACGATATAGAGGTACTTCTAGATCTGCAAATTAAATATTATTTTTTAGTTTAAAACACAATCAAACTCAAAAACACAATATGTATGCATTTAGTATCACACTTACCAGATCTAGAAAGTTCACAGTCCTTCAACTTTGGAGCAACGTTCCAGTATTTAGAAGACAGCAGATTCTTGATTCTACGGTGTGCCATGCGTCGTGGAGACCTAAAAGCCTTCGACTTAGTGCACACCTTTGTGCACCTTAAAAAGTTTTCGTCATCATCTCTAAAATCTATCTTAATGCCATTCCCACGCTTGGTAAAGGAATCGGTGGGAAAAGGCTTCCTATAATGTGGATATTTTACATTAATTTTTGAATCGACTAGAGAAGGAGACATGTACAATTCTAGCCGATCTTTCAAACCACATTTATCAGATCTGAATCCTTTCTTAATTTTCCTGTTACAAGACTCCCTGAAATTTTCAGGTGCTTCTACTAATCTACTAGTATAATTCCCATATTTGTTATATGATTCAACCGTTTCAGTCTTCACATTAGCTTTTTCAGCTTTTTCCAATGAAAAAGCAGGCTTGGCATGCAGAAGAGGTTTCTGATCACCGTTTTGTGAGGCTACCTCAGTTGTAAAAATACTCTCTGTACAGCTTCCATGATGGATTCCCTCCGTTATCGATGGTTTAACTTCATCTTGTCGATCTTGCACAATGACACCTTGACTGTTTCCTTCTGATGCATTGCTGGAAGCAGAACCCTCACTCTCCTCCAACAGCTTCCCAGCTATAGACGCCAATATTTCAAAAGCACAAATTTGACCATCCTCGACCGTTTTGTTCAATGGACCCTTTCCCTGAACAATTGTCAAACTTAAAGGGATTAGAATAGAATTCAAATCATGAAAATGAAATGCATAACACAATTGCGAAGGATGCATCAAGTACTTACTCTTGCAGATCTAGGAGCTCTAGGAATAACCGGAACTTGAAAGCCATTGAATCCATTATTTACCCTCTTCTTGAACACCATAGTTTAAAGATATATATCTCATCAAATAACCAGAAGCATCAATATACCAGATCTTCGTCACTGTCATAACATTGAAGGAGATTAATATCATGCTACCACGGTAACATTTTCAACTATTTCAAATCAGCAGTTAATATATAGTCAAACAGTTATTGAATCTTCACATAAATCCAAGGAATGCAAGTTGAATAATATAATCATCAATTAAACCGGTCAGTTTCTTTTCATGTGGAGTTATATTGTAAAGCATAAAGGCAAAAAAAGGAATATCCACAACATTAATTTGGCAACTAGCATTGAAGTACAAGCGAAATAAATATGATCCGAAATCACAAAAACCAAGAAAAGAGACATTAGAGAAACCAAATCTGTCATAAGATCCATCCAATTGTAACAGTTGAATATAATTTCTGACCCAATTGAATACACAAGGAACAATTAAGATCAGATTTAAAACAACTCAAAAAACTACCAATTAAACTCATGGATTCAATCTCATTAAACGCGACGTAACAGCAACAAAAAAATGGCTGCTGTTGACTGCAAAGGATGAATCCAGATCACATAAGTAACAAAAACTGAAAATTGACCGCATGAAAGATCGACGCTATTATGGATTCAGATGAATTCCATGGAATTTCAGGAAATTATTCCGATTCCATCGTAACAAAAGAATTGTCTGGAAATCCATGATCAAAATCAAAAACAAAAACACACACCAAAAGGATCATAAAAATCAAGATCATCAAAACTCAAAAGTAAGAGAAGAAGAAAAAAACTGCTATTTGCTGCAACAGTTAATAACTGCTAATTGTTGAAGATCAACACAAAAAAAAACTCATTTCCGATAATCAAAGTTCATAAACTTCATTAACTGAAGCAATTTTGGTCAAATCCAAAAACAACATGTTCAACACAAAATCAAGTCCAAAAACCCCATCAAAAAAATTCAAAATTTTCTTAATGAAACCATCGAAAAACCAGTTGCATACGACAAAAACACCATAACTTCCACGATCGGATCTCAATTCTTCACTAAACCCCATAATTTTTTTATTAAAAAAAAAACAGAATCTTCAAATTTTAGAGCAAAATTAATCTACACGCTACCCCAATTCCCCTTTTTATCAAAATCTTCATAATTCAATAAGAACCCAAAATTCACCAAAACCCAAAATTCATCAAGATCGTAACAACAATAGAAAAAACACCAAAACCCAAAATTCAAAATTCAAACCTTAGAACAACACAAACAAACTCACCTCTTGTAAAAACAACATTCGAATAACGATCCGATGAATGAAGTTGCGATCACGTAACGAAAATTCCAAGGTAATGGTCGAATCGGAAAATGTCTGAGATCTAAACGGAATTTACAACTGAAAACACAAAATCTTCTCTGTTTCTATGTTCTTGAATAATAATGCGAAATTTTGATTTATTATTTATTTTTACTTTTTAAGAAGAGAAGAAGAAAAAAGAAATAATAGTTATTATGTGATTGAGATGGAAGAAAACAAAAGAATAGAGATAGAATAGTAGATAGAGAAGAGAAAGAGTTTAGGACACAAAAACCCACCAATACCCACAAAACAGTTTTCTTAAACCCTTTATAGCTACGTTCTTTACGCCACATAACCGGATTAACCGGTTAAAGTATTTTTTTTTATTGGATATACTCTGCACGTAACTAATTTTTCGAGTCAGATAGAATCACAAAGGGTAATTAAAGTTCTTTTTTTTTTAAATTTAACAATGCTGCATTTACTGATAAATCGGTTAAATTATTTTTTTTATAAAATATTCGGTATGTGCAACTGTAGAAATTAATCTCTCGAGTCAGATAAGATCATAAAAGGTGGTTAAAATTTTCGCTTAAGAAAATTTAACATATTAAGTTGGAAGATATCTTTTACCATCTTATTTAAATACTTTTGCTATTGGTTAAAGTATTATATTACCGGTTATAGGCGGTTGTTTTTTCTACCAAAAACCCTCTTTAGACCAAATTCTTTGTTAACCCCTAACTCAACCAAACCCAAACCCATCCTAACCCCTAAGACACGTGGAGGAGAAAGAGAAATTGGAAATATTGAGATTTGGCTTTTCCTATTAAGAGGGTGTGTGTTCATTTTTATTGCTTTCCTTTGGTTATCTCTTTTTTATGGTCCATGTTTTTTATCATTTCCTTTTTTATTTATTAGTGCTTTTGTTTTTTATTTTTTATGTTTTGATGAATGGATTTTGTGATTGTGGTTCAATTCATTACTTGTCTTTTCAAATAACTTTTCCTTCTAAAATTAGTTATAGAATAATGATATATTTTCCTTTTGTTTATGCATTTATAAATCTAGTTTATTTATATTTTTGAAAATAAAATCTAGTTTATTTATGTTTGACTTATATTTAAAAGAAAATAATATTGGAAATATGATAACTTATGTGTAGTGGTGGAGGAATTCAGTTTACACACAGTCAACATTGTGTGTAGTTTTTAAAATCAGATAAAATTTCACTATTCAATTATAATTTGAATGGTCTAAATTTAAAATAACTTTAATAAAATAAAAGAGGAAAATTTGTTTTAAATTAGGATTATTCGATTATAATTGGATGGCCGAATTGTTCTTTTACTGAGGCATTGCATGCAATTAAAACGGACTCTAAATATTAGAGTTCAAATTTTAAAATATAGATATAAATAAATGTCTTTTCTTTTACATCTATAATTCTTTTAGTCGAAATCATAATATCTACCGTCGAATATAACAACTAATCTTCTCACGAGATTGAATGCACCACAGAGAATATTGAAACAATTAATTAACTCAAGAATTTAATGTTACTTCGTATTTAAAATGATGATCAAATTGACACTTGACTAAAGGAAAAATCAACTTGACTACACCTCACGAATTTATTACATTTATTTATAATTCAAGAATGGTTGCCAAAATTTAAGGCTAGTTATTTATTATTAACAAGTAAAATTAATACACGTTTTAAAAATAAACATAAGTCATGACATAATATTTTTAATGCGATTTTGGTGATGAACACACACATGACATAAGTGATTTTTTTTACAGTACATAAGTGATTTAAAGAGTTCAGTAGTAGAATTTAAGAAAAAGAAATGTACACAAAAAGACTAAATAATTTTATATTGTTACTGTTTTCTGTCTCTAAATATAAAATTAGTTTGACAAAATACTTGAATTAAGAAAGTTGAATTTAATATTAAATTGATTGATAATTGGTATTGTTTGTACCATTTTATCATTTAACTCCTCCAAATCGTCAACACTGACGAAGTAGAGATCATCTTGATACAAAGAAACCTACAAATGTCAACAAATTTTAAAGCAATCATAATCAATTATCATAGAAAAACCAATCACACGATATTAACCACTCACCAATACCGTTAGATCCAAACATCACCACTTCAACATCTTACCCCACAACTCCATCTCACTACCTCCGACAACCACCACGACCACCACAAAATCTGAACAACCAAACTCAATACACCACAGCAAAAATAATATTCTTCAACCTCGTTAAATTTTAATTCTCAGCCTTAAAGAAAAAGAATTTGTCAATTACTCAATTGTGTACAAGTTGATAATCAAATGATATTAACACTACACTTTATTTTATAAAAGTAAATTGCATTAATTAATATAATGAAAAATAAAATTAGTTGGTTGACGTTCAATTTAGTAACAACTAACAAGATCATAATTTAATCTTTCACAACTCAACTGTAGTTATAAAAAAACTATAATTATTTGATGTTAAAAATTACTCAAATCAAATTAATCAGCTTAGTAGGTCGGATACTAAAATAACAAATAAAATAAAAATAAATAAAAAATAGTGTGGTTGAAAAAAAAAGGTGGATCATGTGGTTGGATGGAAAAACGAAGGAAGAAAAGTTGTTGACAGTTAATTATCCTCCCATCCATCCATAGTTTGTACTTTGTAGATAAACAGTTTCGTGTCAAAGTATGTTAGCTATGCTGCTATAACATTTTTGGTTTTATTTTATTTTATTTTATGATCACGTTATCATCATCTTATCTAGTAGTAATTTCAATTGTGTTGCTGTGACTCGCAAGCTAAGGCATCATCACCTTCTCTTCCTCGCAGCAAAAGTATCGTGGGTCCCATACCTTCTTTATATTCCAAACGTGTCATTTCCTTCAATTACCCATTTTTTTTTTTTTTTTAATTTATTGAGATGGCAATTTGCCAATTTGTAGAATTGCACCTAGTTGATCTTCATCGCCAATTTGTATTCAATGATTTGTTAATTATCCTTCATTCATAGTTTATTATCTAAAAATATCCAAACAAACAATGCAACTTTCAAATGAACTAGCTAATTGATTTCAAGTACCTTCATTTCTCAGCAATGATATATGCGTGCATCTTTGATAATATAAGCACCACCATAAATTTAGGCCTGCTTTCACAAATCTGCAAAGAAACATTAGCCAATAAAAGCCTACATTTCTCAACTAGCTAGCTCTTCTTCCCACTGAAACAACTTTCTCCTCCAGGATCATCCACCCCCATCTATCTCATTTTCCTATTGAAACATGTTAAACCCTTTTTTATATATAGTACCTTTCAAGTTTTGGTACCTTGAAATTATTTGTTTTTAGGTTTTGTTTATATAAGTAAAATTCTTATTGTTTTATTCATTGATGCATGTAATCTTTACATCTAAGTTAGATAATGTGGTATGTGTGAGTAAGTTAAAATGTCTCTCGTGGCAAGTGTGAGTAAGTCATATGTTGTTTGGAAAAGTGGCGAGAACATTTTATATGTGGAAGGACCCATAAATTCAATGCTTTAAGGTTTTGGGTAAAAGTGTAGTGTTCAACTCACTTGTGTAGTTGTTCAAGGTCCAATGTGATGATCTCCCGGACCTCCTCATGACCCAGCAGTAGTATCATAGCTGAGCACCTTGTCTCTCAGCTGCAAGCATCTTGTATGTTGGGATTGGTTGGGTAGTCGTTGGAGTAGGAGTAGGAGTAGGACTAGGAGTTGGTATTATTCTTGGTATTTTATCAAGCTTTTATACTTTATCTCGCCATATGTATATCTTATACTTATGGTTGAGTTTTATAATATATATATATATATATATATATATATATATATATATATATATATATATATATTTGCTGATTCAAAAAAAAAACAGTGGTATCAGGGTCGATGATTGTTGATCCAGACTCCCTGTGTCGAAAGTCTTCTTGACAAAGGTGGTCAGACGGTGGGTTCCGTTGAGTGCAGTAGCACAACGGCGGTACAAATACAAGTATATGTGGTTGGAAAAACTTCCGCTTAAGAGATAACATAAAGAATTGAAAGACTCGCACTTGAGATTGTTGTGGCAAGTGTGAGTAAGTCTCACATTAATGAGATTTATAATATTTTGTGAATCTCTCCCATAAAAATTTAAAATTTGTGTACAAAAGATAGATTAAAAGAAATTTATATACACTAAAATTCTATTTTCAAAAATAATATAGTATTTTCTTTTCTCAAAAAACAAATATTTGAATAATTTGACAAAATAATTACATATTTTAAAACATTGATAAATTATTAAACAATAAAACATACTTCGAAAAAAATAAAATAGAGCAATATTTGTTTATAATTATAAGAAAATTTCTTTTACAGAAAAATTGAAAAGGTTAATAACTCCCGCAAATAAGTCTATTTCCTTCTACTCTTATTTTTAAATGTATCTAGATTATAATATGGACTAGATACATCAAATTTTTAATAAATTTTAAAAATATTTTTTTTTTTTATATATAAAACCGATGAAAATATTATATTTTATCAATCCTTAACTTAACATGAGCATGTAGTTTTCAAAGTGGTTTTTCAGTGACCAACAGACAAAGACTCAAGAATTTAAAACATTTTTCATATATTGGGTGTTTTTTTTCTGTGCTGTGCTGGTTACAAAATTAATTAATATCTCATCCCAAACCCATACAAAATATAGGGGAAAATAACAGAGTAGAGATAATTGGATTGGTGGTAGCTGCTTTACACAGTAGTATACAATTTCTACATTAAATAAATTTATGATTCAACGGTTCCAATTTAATTGTACGATATAAATCTAACATTTTAATACAATATTTAATCTTAAACATAATTTTTTTTGTCAGGATCTTAAACATAGTTTCTATTCAGATAATCTATAAATAGTACTGATGGATGCTGAACTTAAAAGAAAGAATTACAGTTCGATCTCTTACAATTACATTTATAAAAAAATTTGGAACCAATTAATGTCTAAATTTACCTCAAGTTTTAGACTACTATGACCAATTCTCTAAAAAAATCAGAAGAGAATGAAAAGAAAAAAACTAAATTTAGTGCCCGTTTGTTAACATCTGTTTGTTATAGCTTTTAAAATAATCAGAATCTAAAAATAATCTAAAAACTGCTAAAAATCTGAAGCTGATATTAATAGTTTTTTTTTATAGATTTTTTTTAGAGGAAAGAGAAAACAAGTGTAAAAAAAATTTAGACAAAAATATCCTTAATATTATTCTATTATTCCAATAATATCCTATTTAGAATTTATAGGATTAGTTTGTTATTTCTAGAAGATAAGATTTATAAATTTATTTTATTCGTAGCTATATATATATAAAGCCATATGAACATAATGAAAAACAAGAACTTAAGTATTTTTCATATATTTATTTTATATAATATATTATATTTGGATAATTGTACTTTATAGTAACTTTATGATGCAAAATCACTTTTATATATTTGTATCCAAACAAGTTAAAGATTATTTTTTATAAAAAGTCATTTTTTTTAATGGTAAACAAACACAAAATAACTTCTGATTTTTTTATAATCTCTATAAAATAATCTCTAAATTATTTAATGTCAAAATCACTTATTTTATAATCTGTAACAAAAGGGCCCTAAAACGTGTACATCTTATATTATAGAGTTGAAGAAGATGAATTTGAATTGGTGGAAGCTGATATATTTGGTTCCGCGGTTGAGATTGACCTGACTCTAGAATTCAATGTCAAAACATTATATTAAACGGTTTTGGAAAATGACATCTTTGATTAAATATGAAACATGAATTTTCAGAACGTAACTCAACTACTTTTATTCCGCGTACGTAGTAACATTTTCGTAATGAGAAGTTGCTGAAAAAGATATAAGATAAATCAGCCATGGTAATTTTTTTTAGGATTATATATATTTTTAATCTTCTAAATATATCAAAAAAAAATTAAGATTTTGGTCCTTCTAAAAATTTTTAGTTTTCAATTTTAGTCTCTTTTTTGTTTTTAGAAAAGATCATGTAGAATGTATTTCAAATAATGTTTTTATGGCATATTACTATTAAGACCTTAAAAATATCATTAGTTTAATAATTTCGCTATTTAATCTTGATTTTGATGTTACAGATAAATTTACAATTAAAAATTAGATATCAAATAATTAAATTATTAAACTAATACTCCCTCCGTCCCATTATATAAACACCTTTACTACAAAAGTCTAGTCCCAAAATATAAGCCTCTTTACAATTTACTAGGTACATTTATTACTTTTTTGCTTATACATACCCCTAATTATTACTACTAAGTTGCATTGGAATACAAAAATTGTAAAGAGACTTATATTTTGGGATTAGACTTTTGTAGTAAAGGTGCTTATATAATGAGACGGAGAGAGTAGTATTTTAAATTTACAAAAATATATGAGTGTTTTAGTTGTGGGAGATTTGTGCTAATGATAATCAAAATAATAACTAATATACAAATGAATCATACCAACAAATTAAAATCACATAACGAATTATATATGATATTAAACCAAGCCATTTGGAGAGATTGAATTAAACCTTATATTCAAAGAGTTATCTCAACATATGTATATGTCATCTTGAACTGTTTATAATATATAATATAATAATATAGTAATATATGATTTCAATGATCTCTATTGAATAAAATATAGTTGCCTCCTTTATCAACAAAAAAAAAAAATTGTTGCCTCCCTTGTACACCAAAAATAAAAGTTGGTCATGTAACTTTTTTTCTAATGCGGTAGCTGGAAGTTGAAGAAAGGCATCTATCATGAATATATTCAAACTTTGTATGGCTAAGTCAATTTTGTTTGGCTAGCTGTAATTAGGACTTAGGAGAATGGTAAATTGATCAGATTAGATTATACTGTGTTACGGTCAAGAATATTCGAATCATGTACAAAGTGCATAAATTAAAGTTTGTCTATCAAGCTTTTTATTTTTGGAGCATAGAAGCAAAGAACAATAACACAATCCAATCTGAACAATTTGTGGAGTGTGATTCAAGTGTTTATTTACTTCTTATAACTTTTAAAAGTTTTATATCATGTAGAGATGATTTGAATATAAATTTATATGTAAAATTATCTGCATCTTATAAATTATTTTTGAAAAAATGAGTTAAATTAGTCTCTTTAAAAGTCGTTGGATCACCTACTTGTCTATTATTCAATAATTATATATAGCTAGTAGTGTTTTTTAATGGGGTTATGTGGGTTAATATAATATTGTATTCTGATTCAGATTCTTTAAATCTCTAACGAATATAAGCCTTATAATATATAATAATATAGTGCTGAAATTTGTATAGTATATAAACAATAAAAATATGCTCTTTAAAAAATATGTAAATGTTATCAATCATATACCGTGATTAGAAGGACAGAAAACAGCAAAATGTGACATCATTTGAAAATATAGATTCATATTAAAAATATAATGTTATAATATGAAAATACAGATTAATTAAGTTGTAAAGAAAAGTTTGTTTTGTTGTGTGTGAGAGTGAGGGAGCATGTTCCTAAAGTAAATTAAGCTTTCTCGATTCGATGATTACACATTTGGAAGTAATTTCAAATATGTTTCAAGAATCTTAGTGCCATACTCCTATCACTCAACATATTCAAAAGAAAATGGAATAGAAGAAATTATTAATTGTCCACAAATAATATGTTGAAATGACAAAATATCAAAATTATTGATAAGATGTCGTGATCAAAATTTAAACTCTGATTTACAACTGTGTGCGTGAGTTTTAAATAATTATATTATTATCATTTAATCTATCAATTCAAAAAATTATTAATTAAAATGATACTAATAATTATATTACTCTATGATCGTCCCAAAGAGGATTAATTGAACTTCGTCCTATAAAATAATTAGATCAAACTTTTATCACTGAACCAACACATACACACAAAATACAAATCACTCCATAATATGATCATTTTGTAGATCTTGAGTGATATAAAACCCAGATAATATATTTAATACAGATAGGATTAAATGAATCAAGTGAGCTTAAGTAGAAAAAGTGGCATCTTATAATTTGAATAGTTATGGGTGTGATTTGATTATGCATCAAAGAAACAAATGAACAATTAGCATGTGATTACTTGTGAATACAGCATGTCTCGGTTTGCTCCGCCAGCTAGTTGTCCCCTGAATTGCTGGATCCATACCATAAAATGAAAGAGAAATCAAAATTAAAGCATTGCTAATTGCTAGCTAGCTAACGTGATTCACAAGGTTGCAATTGGATGCATATATATGGGGCGGCATAAAGAGAGTAACATAATTTATATGAAGCAGTAAAGACAACCATAAAAAGTCACTTGTTTTAACCAAAGCAATCCTCTTTGCTACATTCCATGATAGACAACTTCTTTTTTTGGGGTACATGATAGATTTTCATACGATGCATAATATTCTTTTAGGAAAATACTAACATGTTGTACAAATGTATTCTAAGAAGGGATAACAAAAACGGATTGATTCGTCATATTTAGGTTTACTCTGATTTTAACTTGTCAAAAATAGATAGACTGAGGTAGTAGATCTGATCAACTATATGCCCGAGTTTAAAATGTTATTTTGCATGTTCATTGGCGAGTTGGTGGGTTAGTTTGTCAAATAATTTTATTTAATTTTTTCATTCACTTGATATGAAGGATAAAAATTTATAATTTGTTGCTTTAAATACCTATAAAATAATATATTTTGAGTTATGCACATTTTTATTTTTTGATGTTTTGTTATTACTTGCAAATGGGGAGGGGACTATTAACATATGAAGTTACTTTTTTAACAATAAAAAACTTTCATGAATGAAGTCCAAATTGCTTTTTTGTTATTTAAAAAAAAATCTCACATGTAATTGTTTGACTTAAGAAGTAAATAAAAGAAATGTCATTTAATTTCTCTCAGAAACGGTTGCTTGCAAAAAAAATCTGCATAGGCTAACCTAATTGTAAAATGGTTATGATCAAAGCAGTTGGAGAGATGTTATCAAAGTTTTGTGAGTACTAACTAGTTGTTCAATTTAATAGATTAAGTTAAACTCGTTCTTTTAATTTAATATATTGACACATTACTATATAAAGTGTAACTTAAGCAACTGGACCATATGATAAAATCTCCCTCAGTTTGGGATTTATAAATTTGACTTGTAAACAAGAGGTTACTTGAAAAGTGAAGTTAACTAACATATGGCGGTGGTTGAATTTAAATAATTGGGTTTCAAAAACTCATACAATTATTCACTTTGTTTTGTTCTATGTGTGTGTACATGTTATTGATTGATTAATATTTTCTTATACAGCATGGTTTATTATTTAAACTTTGTATAGATCACTGCATCAATGCCTTTGCTTTCTTTCTTTGATTCCATTTATTTTGTAAATTCCAACTCATATATATGACGAGGGGAATAACGGTGCATGTGACGTGATCCAAGATTATGGATACTATTCAAAAATGTGGCTAAGCCAAAGGAAACTTTCTAGACTATCTATCAATAATTCATTATTATTTCCTACTAGTACTACTAAGGTTTTTTTGGAACGATTAATATTAGTGATTAATATTGTTAATTTTTACATTTTCAATTTGCAGAATATTTTATGTATCTAAATTATATTATGAATTAGATACATCAAACATTTTATAAATCTAATAAATAAAATTTTCTTATAATAAAGACCGAAAGAAATATTATTTCTGTTAAGGACAAAAATCAAACTCCTAATTTTTTTATCAATTTATTTGCGAACTCATTCATTTCAACCATCAAATCATTCTTATATCTCTTTTGGATATAAATTTGTTCCTTCTGTATTTTGCAATTTAACATTTAGTTCTGTTTTGATCATGACATATACTTTATTTGTAATTTTTAATTAACTTCACAAATAAGTTTTTTTAAAACTAATGAAAAGGGATTGATTAATGTAATCCCCCAGCTTCACCAAACGAGCAAGTGAGTCGTTTAAAAGAGAAAAGGTTAAATAATTGTAACACACTCAAAATCATTTTATCATAAAAATTGAGTACATATTCATTCTTGTGTGTTAAGAAAACCGAAATATCTCATTACAAATCACAATTTTTAGTTAGATAAACAATTTTTTGGAACACTTTAATCTGTCTCAATTTCTAATTTAGATTTTTTTTTCCCATCACCACTTCTCCGCAAAGCATATTGAAATTATTATTGGATTAAAAGCAGACAATTCATATGTTAATGCATTTTTTTTATTTATCTTTTTAAATATAAAATATTGAGCTTGAAATTGATTAGCGTATAAATACACGCCAGATTTAGTCCTTAACAAACATAAAAGACCCAGATTATTTTATTATCAAAAAAAGACTAAATTGGTCATTCACAAACATAACATGGGGTAGTTAGGTCTCTTACAGGAGAATGTACAAAGAAATAGGAGAATGTAATGTATAAACACTGCTCTAAAATAGAGACACCAAAGAAAGTTGTAATATGTATTCTTGTGTTAGTTTCCAATATGCAAACATGACTTTATGCCACATTTGCAAAGGAGTGTTGAACTTAATGGAGCTTGCATCTGATGATCTCTTCATCTAGTCTTTTATTGTTAAAATTAAAATCCAAATGTTTTGATAGGTATCAAAATGGTCTTGGCTATATAAACTTATAGATAACTTATCTAAAGGTTATCATAAGACATTCAAGTATGGACCCTTCATAATCACTTTAGCAAGATCTTGACAACGTTATGAATCAAAAGAGAGAGATAAAGGGGTGGGATGGGTAGCTCAACTAGTTAAGCTGACCAGTTGAGCTAAGGGTTAAGGAGCTACTGAAGGTCCAGGGTTCAAATCTTGGCAAAAGAGATTGTAATATATTATTTACTAACAACTAACATTGCTATAAAAAAAAAGAAAAAAGAGATAAAGTAATTATCTACACAAAAACAGTAAAATTATTGCTACTAAATAAGCCTCCGCTAAAAACTTTTGTAAACAGCATAGATGTGGCAACTAGGGGTGTACATGGGTGCGGGATGATCTGCGAACCCGCACACCCAATCCAACCCAATTCAAAAGTTACCCGAACTCATTCATCTGTGAGTAGAACCCAACCCAATCCAATGAACCCACAAGTTATTAGTTCGGGTATCGGATTTTGTGTTTTGAACCTGCGGACCCGTGAACCCAACCCGTTAACGTGGAATTATTAATATTTATTATTATTTTATTTTTTAATAAAAAAACTCATTGTAATTTCAAAATGTTCGTCTTATTTTTTTCATTCTAAAAAATTCCTCATTCAAACTTTCCAATTTTATTCTTTAATTTCTTCAATCTTCATCAATTTTTCTTACCAGTTAATATGGTGTCATTCTCAAATTGAGTACGACTAAATTGAAGTATTACCTTGCAACCAAGTGACCCCTCAAGAATCTCGCTCATTGATTTTTCTTAAAATCACTTTTAAATGTTAGTGTTTATAGATGAATTTTTATTTGATGGTAAAATAGTACTACATGTTTTATATAAATTAAATGTTAGTAATGTGTCACAATTGTGTTGAATTGAATTATAGATTTTTTAGAGTTTTTTAAATTTTAAAAAAGTGTATTTTTTTTTATTAAAAAATATTTCACAATGTATGTGCAACCCGAGAACCCAACTCAATCCAACCCATAAATAATCGGGTTGGTTTGGTTTGGATCTATCCATAAAAATTCAGGTTTGATGATGAACCTAATCCAAAATATATTGATCAGATTGGATAACGGATTAGGTCAAATCTTACCCAACCCAACCCGCGTACACCCCTAGTGGCAACTGAGAAATTAGTGATTTGGAAGCAATTGTGTTCTAACAAATTTATAAATAACAAAAAAAGCGTTCTAACAAGAAACTTAATAGGCTTCTAAGCTTATTCCAGTGTTTCAATTACAAAGAATACTAACATTAACCTACTCAAATAAAAAAGGACAAAGTTTCAAATTCAATGTTGAATCAACTATGTAAACCCGTAAATCTAAGAGTTGGTCTAGATATTAAATTAAATTAAATTTACAATACATTTAGGGACGAAACTTCATAAGATGCCACTTCCAATTTCTCTATTAACCAACAAAAACAACTAAATTAAAACCACACTGCCAAATAAAAAATAAATGTAACATTACATGAAATTGATTAAACACATGGATTTCAAATGGGATGCTGCTTAGTGTGACCACATGAACGCTTAGAGTTATCGCATGGCGATCAGCACATCTTATTACTGAATCTTCAATAAGTTGATACATGTTTCAAATGCGTATTTTAATTATTTTTTGATTTAATATTCAAACTTAAAAACGATATAAACTACTACCAAGAATCAAACAATTCAGACGTTTGACAACTGCAATGAAATCACAGCACTAATGAAATGCTCAATGTACATCTAATTTATTATGTTAAATAAAAAACATTATGTCAAAATTACAAACAACTAAATCATAAATAGTTAGTAAAACCTAAAAAATGTGAGATGGAATTAGTAGAAGTGTGAGACAAAAAAACTCAACATCTGTGGATTCCATCTCTACGGTTGTCTGGCCGCTGCTCAATTACAAGAAAACCCACAAAATTTCTGAAAAACATTTACATGTTCATCACAAACAAGCAGTAGCTATAATCAAGCTTTTTGTGTATGCACTGAATCTTCAACAAGAAAACAACAAAAGTGTTCCCTCATCCAAAATAAAATCAGTGCAATAAAATATATGAACACATGGAAAATAAAAGCAATCACAAAAATAGTACAAATAACTTAGAATAAACAAAATGTGGATTAGGGGCTCATATCAAGTGTTTAAATTTAGGCTAAAATACAACTTTAGCCCCTTAAAGTTACCAAACTTCCAATTTTGCTCTTACTCTTTAATAAGAGTAATATTAACACTTACTGTTTTAACACATTTGAAAAAATTCAATTTTGATCAAGAATGCTTATGTGGATAGTCACTTAAATGACAAACTTTTTAGATATTCCTCATTAATATTAATTAATCTTTTTAATCATTTAAGTGACTATCACATAAGTATTGACTTAGTCAAAATTGAACTTTTGCAAAAATGGCTTAACACAAAGACTACTATTATTAAAGATAGGAGCTAAAATCGCAAGTTTGTAAAAATTAGAGAGTAACAATTCATCTTATCCTTAACTTAAATTCGAACTTAAAAACTATGTAAGACACAAATGATCGAAGATTTCAGATGTTTGACAATCGCAATGAAATCACGACATTATCCAAATGCTCAATGTGTATCTGACTTATGTATTGTTCCTTTCTAAGGAAAAACATTATAGCAAAATAAAAGACAACTAAATCAAATATAGCACGTAAAACCTAAGGAAAATGTGAGATGGAATTAGTAGAACAATGAAACAAAAAAAATCCAACATCTGTGGATTCCATCTCTACGGTTGTCTGGCCGCTGCTCAATTACAACAAATCCACCAAATTTCTGAAAAACATTTACATGTTCATCACAAACAAAGCAGTAGCTATAATCAAGCTTTTTCTATAGCACCAAATCTTCAACAAGAAAACAACAAAAGTGCTTTCCCATCCAAAATAAAATCAGTGCAAACAAAATAAAACACTATAACAACATGAAAATAAAAAGCATTCAAAATAATTCATACAAATAGTTTAAAAAACAAATATTGGTTTTAGGGCTCATATATCAAGTGTAAATTATGAGATCTGTCACTGTGAGAAAAACCCAATTCAATACAAAGGGACAGTGAGAGAAATAGGAAGAAGAGAAAGAAGCAGAAGACAGAATCTGAGATACCAAAGCTAAACCCTTTGATGAAAAGAGTGTGGCGGCACCGTCAAGATCTGTGCTTCTGATATATTTGTTGTTTGTTTGTTTTGATTTTGGGGGGTGAAGAGGAAAATGAAAATGAAAATGAAGAGGAAAAAATATATATATATCTATCTACGAATCTATCTATGAAATTGGGTATTCCCACTCGAGGCCTCTCTCATTCCAATCACTGCCCTGTTCTTTCGGCTCAGCCAAACGGCTGAAAACCTGAAAGTGGTAAACAAAGACTGCAACTCACGGTTATATAGCATTGTCCATTTTCTATTAGGGTTTCACTTTTTTTTTCTTCTGTAAATGTGTTTGTTTTTTGTTGGTACATGTAAATGTGGGCTTTTTCTAAAATGAAAGAGTTGGGCTATCCGGTGCACCAGTTGTTAATAATTTTATATTGGATACGAATATTTTTATAACATTTATGATTAAATTGAAAGTTTATATCATATAAATTATTCTTATAAATTTTTTTAAAATTGAAAATCATTTGATGTATTATTTAGATCTATCAAAATTAACAGTTTATGAATTTTTATTGAATATCATTCATGTTGAAGATTCTTAATAACACATCAAATGATTTCAATTTTTAAAAAATTTATATAGATAAAACATTATAAATTTTCAATATAACAGTAAATTTTGTAAAATTCGTATTCGTTATCAAATTATTAAAAAATGGTGCACCGTGCACCACTTATTCAAGTCTTTCATGTTATACTTCATCGTAACTGTGTTTATTTCAGGCAAACTATCATTTTAAATTTTGACAACACGATGTCGTAATGATTCCTGAATGTATCAAAGTTGCAAATACATTTCTAATGTATGTTTTGTTAATAATTTTATGGATTAGACTTTAAGTTTTGTTAATAATTTTATGGATTAAACTTTACAAATAGAAAACACATTTGAGGACTAAATTGAGTGTCCAAAGACACATTTGAGGACAAAAATAACTAATAATAATAGAGACATTTACGGACTTAATTGCAATTTCTTAAAGACCAGCGATAGTGAGATATACTTGCAATGACCGAATCAAGGAGGTTTTCGGACAATTGTCTCATATTATTCCTCTTAAAAATCAAGGAGTAGGACTCCCACACAAGGGACTTCTTGCAAAGTTTTGCCCGCAAATGAGGCAAGCACCGACAAACGATTGGATCCATCTCAACACTGACGGTGCTATGCAAAACAGTGTTGCTGGTAATGGACGGGTGATGAGGTATGTTTTTGAAAAGTAGCTTGAAAGTTTTGATAAAAACATTGGCTCAACTAGTACTTATATGGTTGAGCTAGGTGATTATGAAAGACTTTGTTTAGCTCAAAGCAGAAGCTTTGTGAATGTGGACTGGAGCTACAAATGAATTCTTTGGTGGTGGTGAGGAGCTTCAGTGGGTTAGAATGTGGATAATATTGGAGGATGAAGATTGATCAAGTGGATCAAACATCTACTTCAGGTCGATTGAAATATTAAGATTAGACATTTTTATCACAAAGCCAATAGGATTGATGATGTCATAGCTCATTGGTGTGCTCGTTGGATGGTACCATGTTTAGATGTAGGAATGCACCAGCTTAATGTTGAGAAATTGTGCTTATTTTATGTTATAGGATTCTTTACTTCGTACACTATTTTTGTTGTAATTCTTCTTGGACGGAATAAAATAAAATGAAATAAAAGTGTTTTTATTCGACTTCTACTTACCAATTTGTGTACATATAAACAATATTTTACCCGGCTTATGTGAGATCCAATTAGCACAACACATATACTAATAAATGAAAATTGTCTATTACTTTGAAACCTTTGAACTTGCTGCACCTTCAAAAGTAATTATACCTATGATAATAACTTAATTTTATAACTTCAAATTAAAGATTGAATTGAAGGGGAGCGATTGAACCTTGTGTTTCAATTCAATGCTCACTATCAAATTGAACCTATATCAACAAAACATAAGCAAAAGGTCAATGTAAGAAAATGGATGCATTCAACATCCAAGACATTAGTTATAAACATTTCTTAAGCTGACACTTTCTGGCAAATTGCTACTTCGTGGAATTATATATCAAAGTCTCACCAAATTCTAAGGATCAACAATATTTAACATGTAATTCTATACCATCTCCATTCCCCAAACACCTTCAGTATCGATTAATCAAAATCTGAAAGGCGAAAGCATGTGCATACACTACTACTTTAGATCTTCCTAAAATAAAACCCCAAAATTGATGTCAAAATTAAAAAAAATTACATCAAAATAAACAGTTAAATCTAACCAACATCTAAACATAAGAAATGTGAGATGGAATTAGTAGAACGGTGAGACAAAAAACTCAAAATCTGCGGATTCCATCTCTACAGTTGTCTTGCCGCTGCCCAATTACAACATATCCACAATATTTCTGAACAACATGTTCATGTTCATCATAAACAAGTAGTAGCTATAATCAAGCTTTTTTCTGTGCGAACTGAACCTTCAACGAGAAAACAACAAAAGTGTTTCCCAATCCAAAATAAAATCAGTGCAGAAAAAAATTACAAATCTGAACAATTTAAAAAAAAAAAATATATGCTAACAATCATAACAAAATAAAATCAGATGGTTGAGGGGCTCATATATCAAGTGTAATTTTGGAAAGTTCTGTCACTGTGGGAAAAAACCCAATTCAATTTAAGGGACAGAAAGAGAAAGAGGAAGAGGAGAAAGAAAGACGAAGACAGAATCTGGGATACCAAAGCCAAATTCTTTATTGAAAAGAGTGTGGTGGCACCTTCAAGTTCTGATCTTCTATGTTTTGTTTTTCTTTCATTTCTTTGTTTTGATATTGATAAATGTTGGGTTCTGATTTTCCGATTGAATCGGGTATTTCCCACTAAAGACCTCTCTCATTGCAATCATCGCCCCATTCTTTCTGTCTTCAGCAAAGCAGAAGGCAAAGGACATTCTAGAGTTTCACCTTTCCTAAAGATTTAAATACTTTTTAAAAAAAAAATCTCAAGGCTCATCCAAATGTTCGAGATTTATCAACCAAAAAAAAAGATTTATGTTTAGACATTGAGATTATTACTATCAAAGAAGGATAAATAGAAAAAGAGAGGTTCTCAAATATGCTAATTATACTCCACTTCATCTTTACTTTTCTTCTGTTCGAGAATTCTACAAGTCAATAACACAATGGAGAACTCAAGGAATCAAACAATCAGAAAATAAATAACAACAACGGTTTATTAAAGGTCAAGCACAAATCAAATCTGAGATACACACAATATCGATATGCATGCTGCTTATTCATCAAACTTGTACAATAAAACTAATTACTTCCATATGAAATGTAAAAAAAATTCTTTAATATGTTCTCTTTGCTATATAACATTACATCTTTTTAGGCTCTATCCTAAGCTTGTTATTCTATTAAAGAGAACAAAATGTTTAAGGGCTACAACAAACCGTTAATAGTCATAGAGTAGTGCATGCAAAATCCCATATGATACTGTTTGTGCTCAATTGCTATTCCTAATGTCACATAACCTACAACTGATTTAAATACTTTTTAAAAAAATTATCAAGGTTCTCATCCAAAATCCAAATGTTCGAGATTTATCAACAAAAAAATAATTTGTTTAGACATTGAGATTAATACTATCAAAGAAAGATAAATAGAAAAAGAGAGGTTATAAATCAAATATGCTAATTATACTCCACTTCATCTTTACTTTTCTTCTGCTCGAGAATTCAACAAGTCAATAATACAATGGAGAACTCAAGGAATCAAATAATCAGAAAATAAAAAACATGTTCATATCAGAAAAAAGCAGTAGTTATAATCAAGCTTTTTCTGTGCGCACCGAACTTCGACAAGAAAACAATAAAAGTGTTTTCCCATCTAAGATAAAATCAGTGCAAAAAAAAAAACCTACAACTCTGAACAAAACAAATAAGTTAATAATCAAAACAAAAGAAAATCAAATGGTTGAGGGGCTCATATCAAGTGTAAATTTGAAAAGTTCTGTCACAGTGGGAAAACACCCAATTCAATGTAAGGACCAGTAAGAGAAAGAGGAAGAGGAGAAAGAAGACTAAGACAGAATCTGAGACACCAAAGCTATACCCCCTCAAAAGAGTCTGGCGGCCCCTTCAAGTTCTGACCTATTCATTTTCATTTTTTTTTTTGGTACTTGGTAAAAGTTGGGTTCTGATTTTCCGATTGAACAGGGTATTTCCCACTAAAGATCTCTCTCATTATAATCACCGCCCCTTTCTTTTTACCTTCAGCAAAACAGATGAAGGCAAAGAACAATGACTTTAACCCACACACATATATAGAGTACCACTCATTTCTAGGGTTTCACCTTTCCAAAAGATTTAAATGCTTTTTGAATGAAAATTTCCCATGTTCTTGTCCAAATGTTCGAGATTATAATTAGAAATTAATATAAAAAGAAAGATTTATGTTTAGAAGTTGAGATTATTACTACTAAAGAAAGATAAATAGGGGAAAAAGTATTAGATAAAAGAGAGTAAAGATTTGATACATTTAACAACAAATTGTGTTATTTGAACATTAAAAAGTATAGACAGATATGTGATGAGCCACCAAATAAGTCAACAATATGCTAATTATACTGCATCTCATGATTCATCTTTATTTTTTTGCTCTTAAGGAATTCAACAATAAGTCAATAACACAAGGAATCAAATAATCAAGAAATAAACATCAACAACAACTTAATATCCAACAACAGCAATGGTTAAGCACAGATCAAATCTGAGATTTATACACAATATCTTTTCTTCTGAAGTATAAACACTATCCTTTAATATGTTATCTTTGCTATATAACATTACATCTTTTTAGGCCCTATCCTAAAATTGTTGATCTATAGAAGATTACAAAATGTTTAAAGGCTGCAACAAAAAGTTAACAGTCATCGAGTATTGGATGCAAAATCCTACATGATACTGTTTGTGTTCTATTGCTAATTTCACATAACCTAAAATTGGAAGTATATTTCTGATCACTTACATATATTACAGAAAAAATCAAAAAACGGAACATACACAATTGAATATACAAAATCACATTTCACAGAGAATATACAAATTTCTCAACAGTGCATCACACATACACATGTTAGCAATCAATTTCTCAAACAAAATCACAACCACGAAAAAAAAAACAACAAATTAAACAGAAAAATAAAAGGGAATAACACACTTTAGCCTAGAAATCTAAGACTGAAGTAGAAGAATAGGCGAGATAATAGTACCAGCAATGAAATCATAGAGGGTTACCATGAAAGCAGCTAAGAAATGAAGATTGTCTCCCGGAAGGGCAGGGCGGCGCATGCGGCTGCGCCAGGGAAAATCGATCGAGATCGAGAGAGAGCCAAAAGAGGAGGCTTTCAAAATATAATCAAGGATAGTTTCATAATTTTTGTGATTGGGTGTCTTTTTGTTATCTCTGCTATATAACATTACATCTTTTTAGGTTCTATCCTAAAATTGTTATCCTATTAAAGAGCACAAAATGTTTAAGGGCTACAACAAACAGTTAATAGTCATAGAGTAGTGCATACAAAATCCCATATGATACTGTTTGTGCTCAATCTCTAATTCCTAATGTCACATAACCTACCACTGATTTCAGGCACAGTATCCATGTTCATTAAATTTATGCCAAAGTTAAAAAAATTACATAAAAATGAACAATTAAATTTAATTACCAGCTAAACATAAGAAAATGTCTGTATAGTAGAATGGTAAGACATAAAAAACTCAACATCTGTGGATTCCATCTCTGCGGTTGTCTGGCCGCTTCCCAATTACAACAAAATGACCATACTTCTGAAAATCATGTTCATATCAGAAACACACAGTAGTCATAATCAAGCTTTTTCTGTGCGCACTGAACTTCAACAAGAAAACAATAAAAGTGTTTCCCGTTAATCAAAACAAAAGAAAATCAAATGGTTGAGGGGCTCATATATCAAGTGTAAATTTGGAAAGTTCTGTCACAGTGGGAAAAAACCCAATTCAATGTAAGGGACACTAAAGAGAAAGAGGAAGAGGAGAAAGAAGACGAAGACAGAATCTGAGATACCAAAGCTAAACCCCCTTTGGTGAAGAGAGTAAGGTGGCACCTTCAAGTTCTGACCTATTCATTTTCTTTTTCATTTACTTGCTTTGGTGGTAATTGGTAGAAGTTGGGTTCTGATTTTCCGATTGAACGGGGTATTTCCCACTAAAGACCTCTCTCATTATAATCATCGCCCCTTTCTTTTTGCCTTCAGCAACTGAAGGCAACAAACAATGACTCTAACCCACAGACATATATAGAGCACCACCCAAAATATAAGATATCTTTGACACTCTCCTTTAATATGTTCTCTTGGCTGTATAACATTAAATATGTTTTTTTTCTTTTAAAAAAAAACATTAAATATTTTTAGGCACAAAATGTTTAAACGCTACAACAAACAGCTACAGCCATTGACTATTGCATGCAAAATCCAACATAATATTTTTGTTGTTGCGAATGGCTGAAAACAAAAATAACAGGAAGCGTGTAGTCACTGAACTAAGGAATTATCCGCAAGATTTGAGCAACTCCTCCAGAATACAACCGGTTTTTCCCGAGACAATAAACATGTCGGTAACTTAGACAGTTAGTAAAATTAAGTTTATAATATGTAGGTTCTAAAAGAAAGAAAATTGGCTAATTGGTTTTGTTAATCATGCTGTGTCTACGGATTCCGTGTCTACGGTTGTCTGGCCGCTGCCTAATTACAACAAAATGACCATACTTCTGAAAAAGAAAGTTCTTATCAGAAACAAGCAGTAGTTATAATCAAGCTTTTTCTGTGTGAACTGAACATCAACAAGAAAACAATAAAAGTCTTTTCCCATCCAAAATAAAATCAGTGCAAAAAAAAACTACAACTCTAAACAAAACAAATAAGTTAATAATCAAAACAAAACAAAATCAAATGGTTGAGGGGCTCATATCAAGTGTAAAATTGGAAAGTTCTGTCACAGTGGGAAAAAACCCAATTCAATGTAAGGGACGCTAAGAGAAAGATGAAAAGGAGAAAGAAGACGAAGACAGAATCTGAGATACCAAAGCTAAACCCCCTTTGGTGAAGAGAGTATGGTGGCACCTTCAAGTTCTGACCTGCTGTTCATTTTATTTTTATTTTACTTGTTTTGGTAATTGGTATATTGGGTTCTGATTTTCCAATTGAACAGGGTATTTCCCACTAAAGACCTCTCTCATTATAATCATCGCCCCTTTCTTTTTACCTTCCGCAAAACAGATGAAGGCAAAGAACAATGATTCTTACCCACACACATATATATGAAGCAAAACAAGGAATTCAACAATAAGTCGATAACCCAAGAAATCAAATAATCAAGAAATAAACATCAACAACAATAACAACTTAACATCCAACGTCGGCGGTTAAGCACAAATCAAATCTGAGATTTATACACAATATCCTACATGATACTGTTTGTGCCCAATTGCTAATTTCACATAACCTACAATTGGAAGTATATTTCTGATCATTTACATGTATTACAGAAAAAATCAAAAAACGGAACATGTTCAATTGAATATACAAAATCACATTTCACATCGAATATAAAAATTACTAAATCATGCAAATCTAAGACAAGGACAATCTCCAACGAACGAACAAAAAACTTTCAACAGCACATCACACATACACGTGTTAGCATGCAAATTCGCAAACAGAATCACAATCACGAAAAGAAAAAGAAAAAAAAGCAATTTAAACAGAAAAATGAAAGGGGGAATAACACGTGTTTAGCCTAGAAATGTAAGATTGAAGTAGAAGAATAAGTGAGCAAAGAGTAGCAGCAACGAAATCAAAGAGTGTTACCATGGAAGATTATTGTCTCCGGAAATGGCGGCTGCGAGAAGAGGGGAAATCCATCGAGATCGAGATCGAGCGAAGAGGCTTCTTTGTGAATTGGTTAATGTTGTTTTTGTAATTTACAATCAAGGGTAGTTTCATAGTTGACTTAAGTATTATTTTCGATTTTATGTCTAAATTTTGGTTTTGGTTTCGGTATTGATTTTTATTTTTTTATGAAATTTTTTTGTAGATTTATTTTTTAAGGTGGCTTCTAAGGTGAGGGAGCTATTAAGTCCCTCACCGGTGGACCACTTAAATTTTACCATTAGATATAATCAATGGTTTAGATTTGTTAAAATTAAAAAAGAGAACATGTGCTTTTTCCACACACAATTCTGTCATTCATCTTCTTCATACGTGTAACTGTGTTGTAAATGTCATCATCCCTAACTTGAAACTCCTCCTCCTCCTCTTCCCCATTTTCATGTTCCAAATCAACGTCGGTTCCTTCATTCCCCTTCTCCTCTTCCATAACTCCATCGGTCTCTACTCTCTACTCTCGTCCATTGCCATGTCATCAACAACAACAACCTTCGTGTTTACGGCACCATCACTCGTCTCACCTGCAAAATCAAGCCTCAAACTCTCCGGCATCATGGATATTGACATTGATTGGAGATCCGGCGGCGAATCGGAGGGTAATTGGAAAGGACGTGAAGTTTGGTTATGAGTAGCTTCATCTTCTTCGGCAGCAGTGAAATTGAAATTTCTAGCTAAATACAACAAAGCACAATTTATTGAAATGAATGAATGAAAGAAGATTATTCATTGATTATTGCTTTGTTCATCACTTTTATATTATTGATTCTGCTGTATGGTGAAAAAAGAAAGGAAAAATGAATAAATAAGAATTCTCATGTAAAATTTCAAAATTAATGATGCTTGAACAAGAGAAAGATGCATCAGTGTGGGTGGTGGTCACCGTCAAATAGAAATTAGTGGTGCGGTGTTCGCCGGAGTTTACCATAGTTTCTGTCAAATAGAAATTTTGAAGCACTTACTGATAATGAAGTAAAGTAGGATTGTGTGTGGATAAAGACCTATGTTCTCTTTTATAATTTTAACAAATCTATGCCGTTGATTATATCTAATGGTAATAATTAAGTGGTCCACCGGTGAGGGACTTAATAGCTCCCTCACCTTAGAAGCCACCATTTTTTAAAGATCAAAAATAAATTTTTTTGTTGATTCAATAATTTATCTACTAACAATATATTAATATAATATACTAAGTAAGTTACTAATTAACTCTTTTTAAAATCTAATCATGATTATTTAAGTTTTTATTAACGTCCTTTATCGTAATTAATTAAATATAGAGAAGTTGTTTTCCACACAAATTAACAATTAGTCACAGATTTAGTCAAACAAAAAAAAAAATTAGTCACGTATAAAAAACAATTGACATGCTATTTGTGCTCAACTTTTTGAGTTACTTTGTTAAAAAAATCTAACTAATTTTTAAAGTTTTTTTTTTGCAAAAAGCAGCTTAGTGTGATACTATGAAAAAAATAAAAAACCACCTATTTTTTTACTGAAAAAAAAAACCAACATATTATTTGTGCTCTACGTTTTTTACTTACTTTGTTAAAAAAAACTAGCTAATTTTTAAAGATTTCTTTTTGCAAAGATTATTTTAAATTCCATAGAAATGAGTGTTATAAAGTTATATCATGGACGACAAAAACAGTTTAATGATGCTATGTTTGTGCTAAGTTACTCAAATTATTAAAAAAAAAAAAAACTACCCAAAAAAAACAAAAACTAAACCGGAGGTATCGTTTCTATATAAGTTCCTCATAAGACTAAAAAGAATAACACAATATGGCAGTTTTCACTCCGTACCATCTCTCATCCTGACTAATACTTCACCCTACTTTCTCCATCACTTTATCTTTGCTATTAATTTTCATGACAACATCTTTTAATTTGGTAAGTTTTTTACATTATTGTTGTTGTGACTTTTGTTCCTATGAGTAACATAATTTTTATCGCATGCTAAATTGAATTGACTACATTTCAAGTGTCAATAGCGTTTGAAAATAGAATAATATTTTGCTTAAATTACACTACACAAATGTCATTTAGTATAAAATATGCTAACGTTACTAGATGAACAGAGAAAAATATTTGACACGATCATGGAAGTTGTTCGGAAGCAAAAAAGGGGATTTTTTTCCTATATGAATATGGTGGAACAGGAAAAACTTTCATGTGGAACACTTTAGCAACAATTTTACAATCAAAACGAGACATTGTTTTGACTGTAACTTCTAGCGGAATTGCATCTTTATAGTTGCTTGGAGGAAGGACAGCTCATTCAAAGTTTAAGATTCCAGATCCAGCACTTAAATTTTCTATTTGCAATATAGAAAAGGGAACTGAACTAGAACAACTTTTAAAATTAACAAAGTTAATTATATGGGATGAACCTCCTATGGCTCACAAATTTTGCTTTGAAATTTGGACAAATCCTTAAAAGACATAATGAGTGAGGATAAGTCTTCTGCGTCCAAAATATATGGAGGAAAAGTTATAGTCTTTGGTGGTAATTTCAGACAAATGTTTCCTGTAATACCAAGAGGAAGTAGATCTGATATTGTTCATGCAGCAATAAATGCCTCTTATATTTGGGATCATTGCACCGTTTTAACCCTTACCAAGAACATGCGGTTGCTAAATGGTTCATCAAATTCAAACTCTGAAGAAAATAAAAAAAATTCTAAATGGATATTAAGGATCGGGGATGGAGAAGTTTTAGAACCAAATGATGGATATGAAGATATCCCAATTCCAGATGAACTTTTAATATCATAATTCAATGAACCCATTGATGCAATTGTTAAAAGTACATATCCTGATTTATTAAATCATTACATTGATGGTCAATATCTACAAAGTAGAGCTATTTTAGCATTAACAATTGAGGTTGTAGATAAAATCAATGATTATATATTGAAGCACATTCCAAGTATTTCAAATTCATTAGTTGAATAGATTTAATATAATTTATAACATATGCAATTATTTTTTTACTAGGTTTTATTGTGTTTTTGTTGAATATAGGTGATGAAAAGGAATATCATAGTTCAGACTCCATAGATCGAACTAGGGGTGGACAACGGTTGGTTATGGGTGGGTTCGGGTCCAAAAAATCAAAACCGAATAAACCCACGGATGAGAAAGTAAGACCCAATTTCACCCAAGTTAGATTTCGGTTTGTTCGGATTTCGGTTTAACAGTTTAATCGGACAAAACGGTTGGGTTAATTTGGTTTTGAGCCACCATTGAACCATTTATGGATTTTGGTCCATAAAAAATTTACAACTATTTATTGTAATAAAATAACCAAATTAGGCAAGTAATATTAATTTTTGTCCATAAACTTAAGTTTAAATAGTGAAACAAATTAATAAGACATATATACTTGCCAAAACATATAAGACAATTTACTTAGAAAATCCTAAATTCATGAATCATCTCATAATTTTTCCATGTAATTAAGTTGGTTTAGAAAAGCCTAAACACACTATTTAATCGGTACATAGTGACAGTGCAAAAAATATTAATAATAAGATTTAATGTATAAGCTATAACTTCGGTCGATTTTGGATTTCGACGGTTCTAGAAACCAAATCCGAGCCCGTTCACTTAAACCCATTCAAACCCGCTTTTGTCAACCCGTTTAACCCGAAACCCGATCCATTACCGCCCAACATCCAATTTAAATTTCGGTTTCTTCGGTTTCGGATCGGGAAAATCTGTCCACCCCTAGATTGAACCGAAGAAAATGATAATGAAGCATTTGAACAGCTTACAACAGAGTTTTTAAATTGTCTAAAAACGTCTGGACTTCCGAACCATTCCATAAAACTAAAAGTTGGCACGCCAATCATGTTGTTGAGAAATCTAGATCAAGCCGAGGGGTTATGTAATGGTACTAGGTTGACTGTTACTAAACTTGAAGATCATGTAATTGAAGCTAAAATAATTACTGGAAAAAACATTGGCAATATAATATATATTCAAGAATGTCGATGTCACCATCACAATCACCGTGACCATCAAGCTTATAAGGAGGCAATTTCCAATTATTGTTTCTTTTGCCATGACAATAAACAAGTCTCAAGGTCAATCTTTAGAATATGTTGGATTATACTTGCCAAGAGATATTTTCAGTCACGGTCAACTCTATGTGGCAATTTCTAGAGTGAAGAGCAAACAAGAACTGAAGATATTAATACATGATAACGCAAGAAAATCATTGAATACTACTACAAATGTTGTGTTCAAAGAGGTTTTTCATAACATCCAATAGATAATTTAGATTCATCTCCTATTTCTCCATTTCAAATTAGAATTTTATATTGTCATTCATTAGATATAATTTCTATAAATTACTAACTGAGTTGCACTTATTCACACACACACATACATATATATTTACACTCTAATGCTTCAACCTAAAATAATTAAAAATAACAATTTTGTTCAATTTTTTCAGGAACTTGCAAAGACTCAAATTATGCTCACCTTATTTTACACAAAGTCTTACAAATGTAGAACGGGGGTTGTTCATTAATAATTCACTTCAAATTAAAGTATCTCATTTATTAAGTTGTATCTATAGATTCCATGTTGTTTTCAACAAACCTATATGTACTTTGTAATAGTATAAGTTAGATATGTATTTTTTTTTGTACAAAGTTAGATATGTATTTGTTAATTTATTTTTTTTGACGGGATGTATTTATTAATATTAAGATCATATTTTATATTATATGTTTCAAACTTTATTAATGCAATGATAAAAATATGTTTTCAAATTGTAACGTGTTGCTTCTTTTAAATTTTCTTTTGATTTCTGTTTTTTTTTTTTACGGATCTTTGGTTTCAATTGTTATTATTTCTCTAATTAAACAAAAAAGATATTAACAAATTAACCAACATTTTTAAAAACTACATAAGTATTTAGTACAATTAAATATAACATTTAACCATAACCCAGACCCGTGCGGATGCACGAGTTTATAACTAGTTTAGAATAAAAATTGATACAAAGACTAAAATTAAAATTTCGCGTATTTACAAGGATAAAAATGATAATTAAGCTCATAAATTTATAGGTGGACTGCAACTCGCCTCATCTACATTGGTACATCGAAAAGATTAACTACTCTACATGGACAAATTTTAATATGAGATTATTATTTCTAAATATATATTTATTTATTTTGAACAACAAATATATTATTAATAAAAAATCATATATCCGCACAAGACAAACAGAGTTCAGTAAAAGAATAACTAAAAAACAAATGTGTTGTATATAAGTGGAACGCCAATGAAAAATAATAAAACATACACCATCTAATAGGTATCCACTTCTAATTTCATTTTTAGAAAAAACATTTCTCAAATTTCAAACCACTAGAAAAGACATCAATCCGACCCAAAACGTTGTCACTAGACGTTAACTCTTGATCTCAAATCAACAGTGATCGCCCTATCATAATTCAAAAACCAACTCCGAAGTTGATGGACAGCATTTAGAAATAAAGGCAGTTAAGTCTCAATATGCAATCCCCTCCAAACAGTCAACATTAATGCTGCAGTAGTCAACCAAATACAAAAAAATCTATAAATCTCAATGGATTTGGAAACATTTAGAAAAACAAGTAACGTAAAAAAATCAATCACACACGACATTAACCACACACCGACAGCAGCAGATCCAAACATCACCACATTAGCACGCCACCACAAAAGATCTGGAAACAAAATAATCTCCTAATAAAGAGTTCACTTGTTGAAGTTTATGAGACAAAATGGTTGATTATGAAAATATTTGATAAGAGATTTGGGAGAACCACACCACAAAAGCCAATTGTTATAGTTTGAAAGCCCAAAGTCTTATAAACCATGTTTGTTCTAAACTTAGGGGTTTATCAAGTCGGCCGTGTGCTAACTATGATATGGGTTGTTTTTGTTATGGCTCAACATGGAGGTCATTGGTTCTACATATCCCTCAACCATTAGAGAATAAGAGCTACACAGTTCTATTATAGAGTTGCGATATGAGGATGAAAAAGTGGATGTTCTTTCTGATATT
The DNA here is from genome assembly GCA_951804385.1 of Trifolium dubium. Classification (NCBI taxonomy): domain Eukaryota; kingdom Viridiplantae; phylum Streptophyta; class Magnoliopsida; order Fabales; family Fabaceae; genus Trifolium; species Trifolium dubium. The sequence goes on from OX638064.1 coordinate 2,664,086, forward strand.
CATGATGATTAATATATAAGAGTGTCATAAGAGGAGATAATGGAGATCGTGGGAGAGTTAGTGGAGAGAGTGGGCGAAGCTCACCTAGATGCGATATGTATATAGCACATAAGATGATAAACAGACCTAAATGGGTCAGACCGGTACAAACCCCTAAGTGTAATCCCTTGCAATTGGATCCTAAAACAACTCACGCTTCGCAACCACATAAATGATTTTATAGAGGAAAAAAATTAGAGTAGCCCAAAAGCTACAACAAACAACGTCGCTACCAACACATAACCATATTTGAACAAATAAACCACCAACATAAAAAAATTTGATGAAGGTAGTGATGCGATAAACAAATTCACCACCAAAAGTCAACAACCACAACAAAAAAACAACCTACACCAAAAACCACCACCCTTATTGCAAAAAAGTACTAACCAACAACCGCCCCAAAGAGATTGACAGATCTAAAACGAAACACCAAAAAACTCATACCATGACTGCCAAGAATCAAACAAGAGCATGGAAGAAGATAAAAACACGACAACAACACCAACACCTTACGTCGTTGGTTACATAACATAGTAAGCTGACCTCTAGAACAAAAAAGTGCCAAAACATCAAACACGATACGCAACTGCCAAAACAAAAAAGTGCAACACCACCGACGAAAACACGGTTGACAGAAACTCAAAACACTATCTGCGGTGGAGGAACGCCGACAACAACAGGTGGTGACACGACATCTATAACAAAATTGTTTTAATTAATTTCATATTTAATAACGATATCTATAACAAAATTATGCAAAAACATTTATACATCTGATTGCACTAATTCTTTTATACGTGTGATAATTTGTTCTTGGATAAAATTATTAATTTTTATTAGATAAATCGCAAAATTAATTTATTCAACTTTAAAAACTAACAAACCGCGAAAACAAGGAAACTAAAATTTAAATTGCCGAGTAATCCTTCAAAAAATTTTGGTGTTTAGGCGCGCAATGAAAGCACAGCGTTGTCATCATCTTTGAATTAAAGCAAGATCTCCACCGTATATCACTATATCCTAAAGTAACGGCCAAAAGAAATCCACGTCATCGATCCGCGCATAACCTCAATAGCCAATAGTAAGCGAGATCCTTTCTCTATATAAACAAATCACCGCACCGTTCATTCTCATCACTTTAATACACTTCAATCCCAAATTTCAACTCGAAACCCTAAATTCTCAATCCTCAATTCCCAAAACTCAATGGCACCAAAAGGAGAGAAGAAACCAGCAGAGAAGAAACCCGCAGAAGAGAAGAAATCCACCGTAGCAGAGAAAGTTCCGGCGGAGAAGAAGCCAAAGGCCGGAAAGAAGCTACCAAAAGAAGGCGGTGCCGCCGCTTCTGGTGACAAGAAGAAGAAGAGAAGCAAGAAGAGCGTTGAGACCTACAAGATCTACATCTTCAAAGTTCTGAAACAAGTTCACCCTGACATTGGTATCTCAAGCAAAGCCATGGGTATTATGAACAGTTTCATCAATGATATTTTTGAGAAACTTGCTCAAGAATCTTCAAGACTTGCTAGGTATAACAAGAAGCCTACGATAACTTCGAGGGAAATTCAGACTGCTGTTAGGCTTGTTCTTCCTGGTGAATTGGCTAAGCATGCTGTTTCTGAGGGTACTAAGGCTGTCACTAAGTTTACTAGTTCTTAAATTCTTGTAATGGTTTCGTTGTTTGATGGATCTGGTTTTAGGGTTTATTAGTTATATTTCAATTAGTAGTTTTTTTTTTTTTTTTTTGCTTTTTAATGATGTAGGTGAAAATTGTGAAGAATGGATCTCTTTGTGTATTAAAAATGCAGGAATTGATTATGTGACTACTTAGTTTGCATTTTAATTATAATTCTAGTTGCTTTAGATACACTAATTTTGCATTCTTGTACAATATAGATGTTTCTACTATTGTTTAAGTGTGATCAATTTTCATTGAAATATTGTTCGGAGACATAGTCAAGTTTAGGATGGATTATTGCATTCAACTAAGATAAAGTATATATTTAAAATAAGATTAAAAACAGCTAGTTTTTTCTAAACTAAATATTGAACTAATGTAAAGGAAGATGTGGTCTTGTGGAGAATTAACCTTACCTATTAATCTTGAAAAACTTTTGTAACCAAACCAAATTCAAATTTCTTGAGGCCTATTTTTTGCTAAAATTTTAAGAAGTAGATCTCTAATATGGGTTGGTCCTGGCTCCTGATGTTTTTCATATCCAAGTGTCAAATATTGATCAAAACATTTTAGGATGGGATAAATATGCCTAAAACCTTCTATATATCTTGTATGTATATCTTTAAAATAAAAAGACTAGTTTGGCATGATGTAGTGCACACTTGGTATTATGGCGGATGTTTTAGAATCACAATGATTCATCGTGATGTAGTGCATGTTTGGTATCATGGCGGGTGTTACAGAAGTTACCGTGATATATCTAACATAGTCGTAGACTAGAGACGTGGTTGATCTTTCTCCCTCCTATAATTATCTACTTGTCTATGACTATATTCATGGCCTTAGTTTGATTCAACTGTGTTTAAGATCTTTTGTTGTGTTGCTAATCCATTGTTTCTAGTCTAATTAATTGCATACCTACAGCTACAGTTTCTTCTTATTAAAGGTGTTTTTAATAATCTAAACACATCTACTACTATTCCAACTTGACCATGTGTAAAATGTTAAATTATCAAAGCAACATTACAACTCTGAACTCAGTATTCCTCAAATAAATCTTCAACTGACATAGAACATACATTCAATGAAGTATGCACAAATGTTTTCTACCATGCTAGACTTCTCCCATTCAGTGTGAATTCAATTGATGTCACCACTAATGTTTTCAATAAGATCAGTACTCAGTAACAATTGTCCAGTGAACCTAATTAGTTTTAAACAACAATCATAAATTACTTAAGTTGAACAAAATATTAAATCATGTTTCGTCTGATCATCATTCATCAACACCAATCATCCCTTTCCTGCTTGATCCTTTTCCGGCTATGCAATTCAAACTGTATAAGAGCAACACAATGTAATAAAAATCCAGTACTAACATAAATACATTAGATCATAAAGTTATTACCATACAAACCTTCTCATGGTATCGGTTCTTCCTCTTTCGTTTATTTGATTGGTAGTTCAACAGATACTGTATTCCTTCTTCCAATGTTGCTTTCCTTTTCTCTTCGTAGTTCCATAATTCTAAGATTGGACATGCACCGCTGTGATTGTGTTTGCTTCTTTCTATCAAGGCTGCTACCACATCATTATATGCCGCGTTACCAATGCTTGACTTAACCCCAATCAACTTGTTATCTTCGTCGTTAATTATAACTTGCTATAGTAAAAAACAGGAACCATCAATCAAAATATCCATTTTCCTCAAAAAGATGTATCAATAAAGATATATATGTATATAACAGATGAAACAAACTTGACTAAAAGTAACATGAACTGTGTATTGCTCTAACCCTTCTGATTGAAGACATGTTTGATTATTGAAACAATATTACTAACATATGTGATTACATTCAATTATTGGTGGTGGTGTGAACGTGTCAATGTCGTATTTGGTCCATGCCAATGTTTCATAAAACATAAGAACCAGCTATGGGAATGCAGCAGTGTGTCCTACCTAGTCCGAGGGATTAGTCTGTGTAGTTACGCATAGATGATATCCGGTTTAAACAAAAAAAAAAACATGAGAACTAGTATATGTTTAACCAAAACATACCTTAGGTATACCATTAACAAAAACAACTTTGAATGGATTCCAATTTGGGTCCTTTATATTCTCTAACCACAATGAGTACAGTTTTGCACCTCTAATCTTAGCTTCATCCGCAGTGTATCTTTTCTTCATAGCATCGACGAACGGTTTGGTAATTAACTCCCCCATTTTCTTCACACCAATATGATCATTCTTAGGTGATATTTTTTTAATGATCTATAAGAAGCAATAATAATTAGTCTTTAATAACCAAGAAACAACAAGTGAATAGTATTGCAACTCAACAGGAAGATATAAGCGGGAAATTAACACTTACCTTGATCAATTTTTTCCGAGCATATATCAACTCATTGTCACTCTTACGCTTCTTAATGATTAGCGTTTTGTTAGATTCTTCTAACTCATGAAGTGAATTCTCTTTGTTCCTTAAATCCATCATCATAGCATCTAACTTCTTCCTAAGTTCTTCAATTTCCAAGTCCTTCAAAAGACTTAGTGATACATTTAATTGCTGAATCTCCGTTTCCAGCTTTTCAAGCTCAATTGTTTTAACTCGCAGTTTTTCCTATTTCATAAGGACCAAGAATGAACTCAAATTTTAGCAAGCAGAACAAATGCGCGCGCATTCAATAAAACAATGTAATTATGCGACTCAAAACCGATAAGTAAAGTAAAAATAAAAAAGAAAACCGGTAAAGAACCTTGAAACGTTTCTTATCTTTGGAAATCCATCCAAGAGGTTGTTGTTGTCTTTCAGATTTAGAACTCTGCTCTTCAACATTGTGCTTCTCCTTCTCCATCCATCTACCAAAGAAGTCTTTGATATCTACAACAATACTCTTAATTTCAGAAAATTCAGAATGAAGATTCTTAATAGATTTTTCTAGTGATTTAACTTTGGAGCTCATTTTGGTGGACATAGATAAGAAAATGACAAGAAGTAAATGGAAGTAATTATGTAGTTTATAATTTCTTTCGGTTAGCCATTTTATACTGTACTAAGGAAAATGATTCCGTTCTTTTTCGGTAGTACTAGTTGTTACTGTAATCAATGTAGAAATGAAGATTGCGCATGCCATCACTGCAACAGCATCTTTAATTAATTAATTTCTCTCCGCTCAATGTATTAACGGCACAAGAAAGCAGCTCAAACCTTTGAGTTTCTGATAAAGTGTTTTAGGAAGAAAATATACTGATTTAATTCATGATAAAACATTTAAATTTAAATACAACTAAATACAAACCGATGATACGTGTCCAACACCCCGACACTTACATTTACATTGAAATACAATATATCTTTTTCCCAAAAAATTTATCTATATCGAAGTGTCAATGTATGTGTCGTGTCATGTGCCCGTGCTTCTTTGAGTACAACTCTTATCAGTACTTAACGAATAAACCAAAAACAAAAACTAAATACAACTCTTTATCATACATGTTACAAGATTTGACACATGTACTGCTACACATGTTAAATACAACTCTTATTAGAGTAGTTATTGAATAAACCAATCAATACATTTTCTGCAAAAGTGATTTTATTTTTTTCCCCAATAACTTTAAAATTTGATATTGTCACACAGAGTCACGTATTGCAACAATTTTCATAGAGGGTTGTTCTATGATTTTCTTTAGACAACAATTATAATTTTGTATCCGATCTTGGGATTTCTATGTTATATATTCTTGTTCTCTATGCTAATTTTTCTTAACGGTACCAAATTTTTTATTTTGCTTTCATCCGGGGATTAGAGTTCTCCTTTGTGATTGAAGCACTGTCTAATCTTCTACTTTGTATAAAAGAAGAGTGATATGTTGAAAAAGTTCTCTCCAGAAAATATTTGGTAGAAGTCTGTTCATTGTGATACTACCTTTTCTTTTCTAGGAATTTAGTGCACGATTTGGTACATGAATACAATTGAAATCACAAATTTCCTTAAAATAGTAGTTTTAAGTCTAACTTTAAGTGTCTCTTTTGAGGGAGTTTCAAATGTACCGGTACATGAAGTCATAAAATTTATAATTAACGATTATTTTTTAAAATTAAAACAACTATTATTGTATTTTAGAAATAATAATAGTACAAGAAAATATATAATTTCATTGTTTATAATAATTACACTAATATTTTAACATTTTTCAATAAAATAATTGAATATTGACTATTATGAAGACTAAAAATTAAAAAAATATCAAAATTTATATTTTTGACAATTTTGATTAATTGTATTTCATTATTATAATGTTTTTAATGATAAAAAAATCATTTCTTTTGAAAAAAATATTCATTTTATTTATTAATTAGGTACCTCATGTACTGGTACATTAGAAATCATCTAATGTACTATAGAATTTCCCATCTTTTGATTGACTTATTTGAGCCTATCTAATATCTATTCATATAGTAAGTTTTATGAAATTGTTTGAGAGAACTTATAAAAACAAGTTGTGATAATTTTCATAAATATTTTCACAAGTTAAGATCAATGTCATCAAGTTTCGCCAAATTATCATGAGTCAGAATCAATACTTAACATGCAATTGTATGCCAAATTATCAATGTCATTATGAATTCAATTGATGTCACCACTAATGTTTTCAATAAGATCAGTACTCAGTAGCAATTGTCTAGTGAACCTAATTAGTTTTAAAAAAAACATCATAAATTACTTAAGTTGAACAGAATATTAAATCATGTTTCTTCCTATCACCATTCATCAACATCAATCATCCCTTTCCAGCTTGATCCTTTTCCGCCTCTGCAATTCAAACTGTATAAGAGCAACACAATGTAATAAAAATCAAGTACCAACATAAATAGTTAAATACATT
>OX638064.1:2673193-2840209 GCA_951804385.1 Trifolium dubium
AGACACTAGCCATCTTCTGCTATAATTATGTACTTGGTTCAATTGTGTTTTTAATTCTTTTTCTAGGTTTGATGTTTAATTCTAATTGCTTGCATTAAACTTTGTATCTTGTAAAAATAATAAGGTTTACTTTGCATATTATAGTCAAAAAACTTTTTCAAAACATTGTAAAAGTTAAATTATGTTTTTATGCCTTACACAGTCTCATCTACTACCAGTAAGATCCAAGAGATTAGCAATTGTTATCTTCAGTTAAATTTTAGGTTAATGCCCTTCTTATAATGGTGTTTTTATAAATCTAAACACATCTACTACCAGTAATGTGAAGTACCAACTAAAATGGAGAAAAAAAAGGATCTTGCGTTTTGAAGGTGACATAAATCACTTCTCAGTTCTCAATACACAAGGCAAACCCATATCCAATGAAGATGGTGAATATGTTCTCAAACATATGCATTTGTGAGCGAAGAATGTGACCATAATTGCTGCATTAGGGTGACAAGCAACATACAACTGAATAATTTTTAATTGAGACTCTACAAATATTTGAATTCAATGTTCAATTCACACTGTAATGACTCATGAATGTAATAAACTCTCAGCAAATTCTCAGGATCAATACTTTATGCCTAAAATGAACCTGCAATACTACACCATCCCCACATAGTAGTACCTTTCTTTAGCATTGATTGATATATTTAGGTTTTATCAAATTAAAAGACAACAAAAAGAGTGCATATGGAGTATCAAACTATGAATAAGAGCATACTACAATTTTATGTCTTCCCAATTACAAATTCCCAAAATTTATGTCAAAATTAAAAAAACTTAATTCAAATTGAACAATTAAATATAATTAATATCTAAACATAAGAAAATGTGAGATGGAATTAGTAGAATGATGAAACAAAAAAAATCCAACATCTGTGGATTCCATCTCTACGGTTGTCTGGCCGCTGCTCAATTACAACAGATCCCACCAAATTTCTGAAAAACATTTTCATGTTCAACACAAACAAGTAGTAGCTATAATCAAGCTTTTTCTATAGCACCAAATCTTCAACAAGAAAACAACATGCAACTGTTTTCCCATTCAAAACAAAATCAGTGCAAAAAAAAACAAAAACCTCAAAAATAAAAAAAACAATTCTTTTACAATAAAAACAAGTCAATAACCACAGAAAAAAAAATCAAAAAATTGAGGGGCTCATATCAAGTGTAATTTTTTAAGATCTATCATTGTAGGAAAAAAAACCCAATTGAATAAAAGGGACAATAAGAAAAAAGAAGAGAAGAAAAAAGACGAAGATAGAATCTGAGATACCAAAGCAAAACCCTTTGGTGAAAAGGGTATGGCGGCACCATCAAGTTCAGATCTTCTATATTAATTTATTTTTTTTTTGGTTATTGATTGTTTGGATTGTGAAATGTGAACTGTGATTTACCGATGGAATTGGGTTTTTCCTACTAAAGGCCTCTCTCATTATAATCATTGCCCCCTTTGTTTCTACCTTCAGCAAAAACGCTGAAGGTGAAGAACTATGAATCTAACCTAGGCTTTATATAGAGCACCATTCTTTTCTAGGGTTTCGATTTTGGTGATTCATTTTTTTTTTGGGTATGTCTTTATTTATTTATTTATTTTTAATAACAATAATCCATTTTCTTGTTTAAAAATGTTTATGTTTATTTTGTTTAAAAAAAAAAAATCCATTTTCCTTATTATGTTTATCGCCCATTTGATCAAAATTATATGTGGTTGGTGATTGTTGATTGTGTTGCATTCAAATACGTATGAGTTAATATAAGATTAGATGGTCAGATTTAAAATTTAATTTTACATTTAAAAAATGAATTAAAATCTAAATTTAAAATCGTAGCCGTTCGATAAATATTGGACAGGCTGTATTTATCATCTACATGCGATTGACTGCACTAAATCCACTTCCAGTTGCATATAAAATATTTGATTTACACACAAAATATTTAGATATTAATTAGTTTAATGTTCCTAAACAAATGACACAATCTCTCACTCCAAATTTACAAGACATTTTGCGTCAAAAAAATCTACAAGACATTTGATCTGGTAAATCAGACTATGTCTATTATGAAATAGTTGATCAAGTGGTGCACGAGTGGTGAATAACAATAATTTTTTTTTAAAATGTGTCCCTATTAGTAAATCATTGGGTAGTTCTTTTAACATCTATGCCATTGAAATTTCTTCTATTAAATCAAGGGTGATCATGCAATTTGCCCATGATAGGAAAATCAAGACTTTCATGTTATTAAAATATAAGAGAAAATTAGTCAAACAAAGTTGATGTATCTAATCTAAATTTTTAATCAAATATATCCATGTTTTTTGACCATTTTTCTTTTATATTTTGGAACAGATGAAATATGTTATTTATGTCTATTCCCTCCGTCTCAAAATGTAAGCAAATTTGACTTTTTAGGTACATTTAATTATTGATGTATCTAGCTCATATTATAGACCAAATACATCAATAGTCAAATGTACCTTAAAAATCAAATTTGCTTACATTTTGGGACGGAAGGAGTACTTCATAAACAACTAATTCTCCTATTAATGCAAGATTTTTTGCCCTACAAATTGCGGTAGTTATTCTTGATATCTACAATTTCTTCAAATTTGTATCAAATTTATATTTTTCTCACTTCATATGTCTTATGGATTCAGCTGATTGATTGTTGTTAATTTTTTGAAGAGCCGAAAAATAAAGATGAAGATTAGAAAAATTGATCTACGGAGTCGGTCTATAATTGTTTATTTCAAGCACCATTCACATGTCTAATTAGACTGCCATAACACTCACATTGATAAGTTTCGTTTGCTTGCTCCCTCAGTGTTCAATTTAACACATCCTTCCATGTGAGGCTACCAAGAAATCAAAGTTTGTGCTCAATGGTTATTATTAGCCATAACAAAGCTATTATTCTGTACATGATCATAGTAACATGCACACAACATAATTTCACGCCAAACACCATAGGGAGTGTCTAACTAGTAATATATAATAGCCCCTCATCTGCTTGGTCAAGACATTTCGTTCTCTCTAGTCTCTAACAAACTCTTTGTTAAGATTCAAATTGATTCATTCCCCTAAATCTGCTGCAGAAAACTCATCATAAGAGAATGCACTTAAAATGTTACTCCGCATCAATTGACGACATTTTCACATTTCATTCACCATGCTCATTGATTGATTTTCAAGATACAAAATTCTATTTAAACGAGTAACAACTGCAAGGTCCGTTTGGTTGAGAATACAAAAATCTATATTTAAGTGGATACAAAAACATACTATTAGTATTTGTCAACTACATTACACTTGTTAGTGTATTGTTAACAATTTTATGTCATTATCCACCTTTGATAATAATATAATTATAACGAATTTAAGGTAATGGAAATTAGTATTCTCAACCAAATGTATAGTTCGTATTACACTCCATATATTATTTTACAAAAAAACTCATTCCATGTTATTGAAAGCATACACCATGTGATATTATTAGTGTGAAATATTTTGACTTTAACATAAATCAGGTTTAATAAAAACAGATTTTTTCACATAAAAAAAAGTATGGATATAATACAGTGCCATAGAAAAAGCAATCTTAAGTGATTTCTAAAATCAATTTTGATAGATGAATTTTCTTAATTTTTTTAAATTTTTAAAAAAAGTGATTTTTATTTCGGTAGTCAAACAAAATATAGTTTCATTTGATTTTAAAATCTCTTAAAAATCATGTCTAAATTATGAAATACCAAAATCATTTTTTTAAATACTAGGCTAAGAAGTACGAACATGCTATTGGCATGAAGCCACAAAGGCTTAACATTAAACAATAACTAGCGCACACACACAAAGTCATATATCAAAATGCTTTTACTAAAACAAATGAAAGACAAACATGCTAAATAAAGAACAAATAATCTATAGGCATACAAGTTTAACATACATTTATGTCTTCTTTCATGAAATGAAAGAGATAATTTAAAGGCAGTTTGAGTTTGGGCAAGACAGTACTAATAAATTGACAAGTTTTTAACATGATCATAAATGACTTAAACTACGAACAACCTTTGGTTTGCAGCTCTACAAATATGGATACATGCTAACCGGCCGCCATGCACGAATTATTCTCTCTGGCAGTGCAAGATGTTCATTCCTTCCAGCAACATCAATCATCCTTTCTGCAATAAATCCATTGTAACATGAAATAGTCATTAAAACAGTAGCAGTAATCATATGGAAGCAACTTAGGTGGCTGTAGCTTATATGTAATTAAGGTAAAAAAGTCAGTCTTCGATTTCTTTTCTTCTTTTTTCAAAAGGCTTTGTAGGTATAAATGTTCTCGAAAAAATTTCAGTAACCTGAATATAAATTAATGAAGTTGGATACAAACCTTCACAACATTCTTTTCTTGCGTTGTTTCCAAAGGTTCAACAAAAACTGCACTCCTTCTTGCAAAGTTGCTCTTCTTCCTGCTTTATAATTCCATAATTCCGAGGTTACATATCGCCCACTAGGATTATATTCATTGATTTCTGTTAAAGATGCCACCACTGCATTATATGCATTTTCACCCACATCTTTTCTCAGTCCATTCAGCTTTTCATCATCATGTTTAATGATTTCCTGAAAAGAAAAAATTGTAGAATCGGATAACCAAATAGTTCTAATCAAGAGAAGAGAACATAGTCAACCAAAATATTCACTGTCCACATGAAGAGGTAATATAGAGATATAAAAAGTAAACCAAATTTGATTAAAAGTGATATGCAGTGAAGCGGGTAGAATTCAGGATAGTTTCATGAGAACTATATGTTATAATGTTATATGTTAACATAAACTTACTTTTTCTTTCCCATCAACCATGACAACTTGGAATGGATGCCAATCTGGATCTTTTAGATACTCTTCCCACAATGAACATAGTTCTGTAGCTTTGTCTTCAGCTTCATCCTCACTATATCTTTTCTGCATAGCTTCAAAGAATGGTCTAGTGTCAAGTTCCCCCATTCTCTTCACACCAATATGGACTTTAGTTTCCAAATCTTTAATACCCTACAAGATTGAAAAAAATATTACCACTAAATCTATCAAGCAATATTAAACAGTAAAATGTATAAGAAAGGTTTGAAAATTGCAAGAATGTTTCAGAACACTGAGTCCAATATAAAAGTAATATGAAAAACAAGTAGTGAATAAGAAAGTTTCAACCAACATTGGACAGTAAAAATCATAAGAATGTTTTAAAGATTGCAAGAGTTTTTGAAACATCGAGCCCAAGCCCATAATAAAAGTAATATAACAAATAAGCAGTGAAGGAAGTAGAGGAAGAGGAATTGTATAAGCACGCATACCATGGATGTGTTTCATATAACACTTCAAACAGGCAAGTAAAATCATAAAAAAAAGAAGAAAAAAAAAGAAGAAGTTAAGAACAGGCCAATGAGCCAAATTATTCAAGTATGAAAGAATTGGAAACCTGGCTCCCTCTATGCACAGATGATCTTCCAAATTGATATTTGATATAATGAATCAGTAAACTGGAACGCGAAGATGTATCTGGAAAAAAATACTTACATTAATCAATTCTTTTCGAGCTTCCTGCAGCTCATCATTACTCTTACGCTCCTTAATGATTAGTGTTTGGTTCAGTGCATCTAATTCTTGAAGTGACTCTTCCTTCTCCCTTAAACCCATGTGCAAATCATCTACCTTCTTCAGAACTTCTACATCTTCATCATCTTCAATGTGCTTCAACACACTTATTGATCCTTTTAGTTGTTGAATCTCCAATTCCAGCTTTTGTTTCATATCCAGTTGTCTTTCAAGCTGAATGATTTTAGCATGGAGTTTCTCTTTTTGTATCTGTATAAATATAATATTCAAAATTTCAAATGGCATAAATATACTCTGAACCTGACAAGCACACTTTGATCATTAACAAAGTTAAAAGAATGGCAATACAAACCTTTTGGTCTTCAGCCAGTTTCATAACATTTTCATCTGCTTTCATTTGCTCAAGAGAAGCCATCTGAAGAGAGCTATTTTTTGATGTATTCTGCATATAGACAATAAATGCCAGCAAAGTCAAACAAAGCCTTCTACAACCTTCTGAAGCAAATTATTATTTTAAATGACCTCAAAGACACAGTAAGAACATATTATGTCAAATTTTATAGTTTACAGGCTCCTTAAGAATAATAATTTCTCAATCCACACCTAATTGCTTAAATCTGTCAAAATACACTACTGGAATCATGCTTCGGGTAAAACGACACATTTTAGGAGGGCTGGCTGAGCAATTGTCTTAAGAAATATCCTTAAGGCTATGTTTAATATCTAATAGTATGGAGTGAGATGAAGAATGAAATGAAATGGAATAAAATACCTATTCCAGTTTCTTGAATATTTCGAAGATGGAAAGGAGAAAAAAATTTGTAACTCCCATACCCTTAAATTTGAGGGAGGAATAGAGTTTTCCTGGATGGGACAGAGACAGACAGAATGAATGCATTTAATAAAATTCATTTGCATTGCATCCTATTTAAACAATCGAAACAACAGAACCTAGAATAATACCATTTTCCATTCCAGATTGTTAGAATTAAGAAAATATGTGGGATAATACACATCACAGCTCTTTCTGTCAAATCAATCCAGACATAGTCTTAATGGGCAAATGGCGGTGAAAAGAGTAACGAAAAAACAGAAAGTCTTAATGGTGGTGAAAAGAGTAAAGAAAAAACAGAAAACCCCTGGTGTGAAATCATTGACATATGACTTTATATTGGCCACTCTTATTCTCTCCACATTCCTCGAAGTAGAAGTTCATATCATTAAAAACCATACACACATGCAGTTCACAATTTCAATTAGAGTCAACAACTATTGTTAATTATTGTTACCATCCATTTCACATCACCTGTTACTTAAGTAACAAGGGACAGGATCACTACCTAGATTAAGATTAGAGACACAGAGTCAAACACAAATACAGTCTATACAGAGATTATATCTGCCATTGAGAATTGAATCATGAGAATATAAGATACTTTCCCTTTGAAAGTAAATACACCAGCGATCCAGACACTAACTTGTTTTGGATTCAAACCCCTCAACAACATACCACTCAACCAAAAATCATTTTTATTCTATTGCCAGTATTTTCAGAATTAATTATCCGCAGATCCAAATTAAAATAATTTTCCAACCAATCATTCCATGATCATCAAACATGATAAGTGAAGTGGAAATCGATTAACTTTGGCTGATAAATCCTTCATTCAAAGCAATGGCACATCTAAGTATCAATCATTTGGACAATAATTTGTCAAAAAAAAACCATATGAAATTATGAATAATAATCAACACCTTAAACATTTTTTTTTTCATCAATATAAATTTTATAGGAATCTCATTCATAGTATGTTAGAGGGGATGGAGCAAATAAAAAACAATATACCTCCTCAATCTCTTCCGCCAACTTTTTTCTTTCACTTTCATTATGTGCTTCACGCTTTTCCAATTCCATTCTCCGTGACTCAAGCTCTTTTTTCTGAGATTCCAGTTGCAATTTAAGCTTTTCGTGATCATTAAAAATCCTTTGGAAGTGATCCTTAGCACTCGACTGTATTTTCTTTATCTCTAAATACAAGGAATCATTGCATAAAACATTTATGTTACAAAAGATCACAAAATTTTAAAATAATAACTAAATCTTAAAATTGTAAAATGAATTTCCAGCATAATATTTTTCATAAATCAATTGAATGATGGTCGATGTCAAATATTATTGTGCAAATCATTGCAATAATGTTAGCAGTATGTGGCTATTTCCGCACTAGTCGGATCCCCCTAAATTGTCAAATTCAGACTCAACCCTTTGCTCCAAAAACCACCACACTGGCAGTTGTATGTACAACAAAAGCACCAGTTGCAAATAGCAGTACATACTTGGACTACTAGAACTAGACACAAATCAGAAACACGAAAAACACAAACAAACCCACAACTAACACAAGTCCTGATCCACATTAGTGAAAAATAACTCAGGCTCAATAAACATAGATACCTTCATTATAAGATTGAATGAGCCGATCTTTTTCTGCCATAGCAGTATTCATTTTGGCCGCAGTCTCAGTGCATCTTGCTTCTATCTCAATTAAGTGCTTGTATTTTACTTGAATAATGTTGGTCAAATTGGATACAAGGCTATCCTGCCTTCGATTTTCTTCTTCCTGAAGTTCTGAAATGGTCTTGACATCGGCCATCTTACGCAGATGTTCCCCAATGATATTGGTCGCTTTGTAGTCATCTGCTCGGGCAACCCATGCATAAAGACCCGACCTCTGCTGTGTATTAACAAGCCAATCCTTTTTCCCATGATGATCTTTTGCATATGCTCTTTCAAATGCGAGTGCATTTTCAAAGCCAGGCCAGTTTTTATTGAATTCCACAAGGGCAGTTCCAGAGTGACCTCGGTAATTCCATAGAGGATTGACTCGAAATGGATTGAAACCCCTACGTCTGTACTCATCCCTGAGCTTGGAACCACTTGCCCCAACAGCGCGCCCATCTGGTGTCCGATTAGTGGGAATATTAACTACAATTCCAATCCAAGGCCACACAAACTGTTCATTAGAATCAATAGGGGTGTCACTTTTATCAGCTGGTTCCGATGGAGTATCATCTATATTCATAAGATCCTTTTCCAAATATTTCACCAAAGCCAGATGAGTAGCCTTTTCTCTCGCATTTCTCTTTTGCGAACTACTCTGACCCACCCCAGAAGCATGTTGCAGTAGTTCCTTGTACAAGTAATCCCTTTTTCTTTTTTTAGGGCAGTACGGACAAGTAAACTTCTCGTCTGAGGTTTTCAAATTCTGACTTCCATTTTTCAGTTCTTCATAACATTTATCTTCATACTCACTCATCTCAGAATCACTGATATCCGTATCTTCCTCAGAGCTGTGAGACATTATTGTTTCTCCCGAGCTTATACCACCTGAAATAAAAATTTAAGGGTTAGTACTTAGTACTTATTGTTGTTCAGTTGCTTCAAAATTATTCCCTTTAAGTATCTTATTCCAAACCTAGGCAAAAAAGATTCATTCAAATGTGTGATTTGAGCTTCTTTTTTTTGTGTTAACCCTCTGGTTCCTAGGGAAGGGGCCCTAGTAATACAGAGTTCGGCCAAATACAAGTAAAGTGTGCCTAAATATTGTTCAACCAAGGCTCTCTCGAACAATTCAGTTCGTCCTTTTGTGTTGACTAAGACTGAATACTAGATAAACGCACAGCCATAAAACAACCTCGAGAAATACCTAAATTCAATTTAATAAAAAAAAACATGAAACATTTAATATCCAAAACCGTTCAAAAACCAGATTAATAACATGCATTAAGTCTCCTAAAGCCAACATGAGGTACATATTTAGCAACAACGAAACACACAAACATTCTTCACCAATCATGTAGTAATCAACAACAATATGTATAATCCATGCTTTAAGTTACAACTAACATGTCAAATCAAACCTAAAAATCAATTAAATTTAGGGAAATGCTCAGAAATGAAATTTTATCTTTGGAATTAACTAACAACTTAAAACATTAAAAATTGACTTAAATTCACCCATAGCGTGAAATCAAACCTAATAAACAGTGAATAACATCAGAAACAAAAAGAGAAAAAACCGAAATGCAGAAATGGATTTTGACGAATTTGAGTGAAAATGCAGAGAGAATTTAACCTAAGAAAAATTGGAAGAAGCTTAGATCTGGAAGAAGGTAGTGACGTGTAGTGTGTATGACCTAACCTAACGGTGTATGAGAGTTAGGTCATAAGAACACAATGATCAAATTTCTGAAAATTTAGGGATTTGACAATGGAATCTCTTTCTCTCTGGTGCTATATTTTCAGCTACTATTTGTACACACTCACAGTCATAGACTCATAGGGGGAATGTTATTGTGTGGTGCAGTCTTTTTTTATTTTGGTGTTCTTCGTTTTGATGATGACACGTGGTGTGTGGAGGACTGGTTGATGATTTGGTGGTTTTTGATTGGAGAGTGTAACGTAGAACTAGTGGTGGGGTTGCATGATAGTGACACGAATGTGTACAAAAATGTCCTATGGTACTGACACTTGGTATTACGTTTTCTGAGTGAGAGTGTGTGGAAAACAATAGTGATGTAGGAACGTTAATTTAACATTTTTAGTGAAACAAAATCTTTAAATTAACAAAAAGTAGGTAGTATCATTTTAAGAAACATATTTTAATGTATTAATATTAGAATTGTAAAGCCTTAACAATCTTTGCAACAAAAAAAAACTTAACAATCAAATGCATTTAATTGAAATTACAATGCTTATGTTAGAATCAAATTTTAGGATTAATTACAAATGATCTTGTATCATCATGTTTATGTCGTATAATTCGTATTGATTATAGATAGGATGAAGTGTTAGATTAAAGATAATAATTAAGAAGGTGTTCTTATTACATTTATACGCCTATAAATATTGATTTTGTTAGAAGCTTCGTATTGGATATAGATAGTTTTTTATAAAAGTAGAGCAAACTTTAATTCTTAAATTATCTTTTGTGGTTGAATATATACCTTCCAAATTTTAATAGATTTCAATTTCTTTTAAAACTTGTTATGACCATAAAAGTTTATTAGTTGTTGATAGGGATGACAATGGGTAGAACTCGCATCCGAAATGATCACACGAATCTGAATTCAAAGGCTATCCAGGTGCCAAAATACCACCCGCATTTGTCGGGTTTGGATATTCAGCCAAACATGCAGCAAGAAAAGCAAAAACATACGGCAAACTTAAAGAAATCAGAAATGAAAAGAAATCAGCTTCATCAAAATCAGAAAATCAAATTAGATAACAAAATGAAAAGAAATCATATTAGATAACAAAATGAAAAGAACAAAGATCACATTAGGTAACAAAATGAAAAGAACGATAAATCAGATTAGGTAACAAATTAGAAGAAAACGAACGAACTGAATAAAATTTTTGTGTGAAGAAAACGAACTGAAGTTATGTAATACCTGAAGTTATGTAAATGAGATTAGAGACGAAGGAAATGGTGGCCGAGTGAGTGAAGAGAGGAGATGGAAAAGTGAATCGTGCAGCCAGCCAGAGGAGAAGGAAAGAATGGGTGAAATGGATAACCCTAATTTTATACTTATATATATACTCAGGGGTAATTTTGTAATTTAACATATCAGAGTCGTATTTGGGCCAGGTCAACCAGGCCTATAGTCCAGGGCCTACAAAAAATAGGGGTCTAAAAAAAATAGTAGTTATTCTTCTTGGTTGAAACAAGAGGTCCAATCAATAGTTGGCACAAAACACAATATCCTAATAAAAGAATGATTTTTTTTGATAATATTAATTAGAATATGACTTTTTGTTTATGTTAATTACACGAATACATTATTATTTTTGAAATTTTTGATGCTATTTATTATAATTAAAATAGATGACGTTCTTTTTAAAAAATTGTGTATTATTTTTTTTTTTTTGTATAAATTTTACTACTAAAGGTCCATATTAATTATTTGTCCGGGACCTCTAAATTGTCGGCAACAACTTTGTAATGCGGGTGTGGTTTTAGGTGCAGGTAGTCAACTCGGATTTTTACACGTTGACTGGAGTTCGAGTGCGTGTGGGGCCTGCAGGTTTGGGTTATGTTGTCGTTAGGCCGGCCTAGCCTATATAGCTCGGGCCGGGTCATTTTCTTAAATAAAGCATACCAAGAGATTTTTATAAGCCTATTTAGCTAATTAGGCCAGACCCATTAAAAAAGCCTTTTAAGCCGGCCTATTTAGATAAATATTTATAATATTTTTACTATTTAATATTAAATATTTAATTTTGAACTAAATTTTAATTCCACGAATTTCACAATGAACTTATTTTTTGCATATATAAATATATTACTATAAATTAGAATTGAAATATGATGTTTATATAGTTAAATTCTCTAAAGTATTATGTGAAATATCAAAAGAAATTTTAATCTTATTGGTTGATTAGTCTATTTAAATATAAATATGATTAATTATTTAAAAAAATTCATACGAAATAGACTTTTAAACAGGTTAACAGGCCAGTCAGATTTTTCGAAGGCCAAGCCACAGGTCTAAAAATCAAGCCTATAACAAGCTACAGGTCAGGCCTAGACCTTTAGATTTTTGACAGGTCAGACTCATACTTAACAAAACTTAATTCGGTCTAGCCTATTTCCACCCCTAGTTGTCGTTCCACGGTTGTTGAGTCAATGGTGCTATATTCAACTTATGTTGATGAGCGAGCAATTGTGGACTATTTCTTGCATGACCATGATATTCCATTTGAACTTGAGCAATTATGGGCTATTTCTTGCATGACCATGATATTCCATTTGAACTTAAAAAATGTTAAGGTGATAATAAATAGAGTGTCCAAGCTTCGAACTATTAAGAGCAAAAACTAATGAGAATTGAGCTTCAATAGCGTAATATAATTAAGCTTTCTATAAAAAAAAATGACATCCTTTCTACCAAAAAAAAAGACATCCTTTCAGATCTAATGTTATAGCTCATAAATTAGTAGGGTTATCTAGGAGTATTGGCTCCAAAATTTGGATGGGTTCACTCCCACATCAGCTTCAAGCTGATCTTGTTTCTTCTGTTGTTTCTTAATGAATTGTGTTTCCATTAAAAAAAAAAAGAGTCTCCTTCAATCCTTTTGTTGTATGGCAGTTGTACTGCAGGCAATGGTTTGATTAATCAAAAATCCAAAACACAGAACCGTATTAAAAGCAGTAACTGAAAAATACTTTTTCCAACAACTATACCAATACAATCTCAATAAACTGCCAAATTTAAATTAATGAAAATAATGAGATTTTATAAAATACACATGGCCCTATCAAACTGATTTAGCAAGGTAACGAATGATTCCCTGGAACCTTCAAAACTTGGTCACAGGAGTTTGTTTTACAAACAAAACAAATACCATAAATTTAGTCTATAAAATATCACATTCTCTCCATGAAGTATATAAAAAATAATCCATGAAGTATAAAAAATTCATCATTTTAGTCTTGAAGTATATGAGAATCTGTTTAGTTAGTCTCTAGGATCTTAAGAGACAAAATTGGAGAGTGATATTTCAAATATTACACTGAGGGTTTAATTCTAAAAACAAATTACAATATGAAGTTTAATCCTTCATCAGTCACCAAAATCAGGTAACACAACTTGAGCGTCACGTATGAGCTTCAGGGGGGTCTTATGCCCTGTGAAAGGTAGCGACACGGTTATTTAAGTCCCGTAAGTTCAGGTTAGTCTTATTCTTCAGAAACCTTGAAGAAAGTGTACGATAATATTATGTTATTGATGCCATCCATTTTAGGATCTTCCTCAATTTCTGGGTCAATATAAAAGAATACCTACAATACAAGAAACACATAATCAATATGCATATATACTAATACTATTATACACTCACACTGGATTTCAGTTTGAAAAAACCACTTACAGGCATGTCAATCTGCTCTCCAGGAAGTAGTCGCTGTTCTTCAAAACAGAAGCATTGTATTTTATTAAAGTAAACTCCAGCCTGTACAAGAAATTTTATTATTCGGACATTTTATAAAATGGCTACTTTAGGATAGTTCTAAGGAGGGGAGCATATGAAAGAAATTTAAAGTAATTATTCTAAGTCAAGTTCCTCTATTATTTGAAGCATAAAAGAGATTTCAAAGGAACTCCATTCCAACAGGAAGACATGAAAATTTAATATTATGTTATAAATTGAAAGACTTGATTTTAATCAAGTGGAACTTTGTAGCATGAACTTGCACAAATCTCAGACGTCATGGTAGATGACCTGTGATGTGAAGAGTTCAAGGGCAATTTCTGTCATACAATATATAGATTATTCTTCATTAGTCAGTACCTTCATAGGAGTGACATTATATGTAGAAACACCAGTTATCGGAGTAGAACTTTTGTTTTCTGCAGTATAAAATGCGAGGGCACTTTCTCCGGGCTTCACCCTAACCTGATATAGAGCAAATGAATAATGCTACGTTACAATTCTTACTTTTCCCTTTGGCTGTCAGAGGGTGGCTGAGTACAACATCCAACTTTTCAAGTAACATGAAAAATTTGCATCTACAATTAGATTTTAAGAATATCATTGTCTCCCAAAAGATTAGATTAATTTATGACAACCAAGCATTTATAGCAAATCTAAAATCTTTAACTTGACTTTCAGTAGCCCTCTTTGAGTTGCCAGCATTAAAATATCATGGACCATTGTAAATATATTTAACAGTTCCAAGATATAAAGTTAAAATATGTGATGGAAATGCAGCAAATTTGCAGTGGTAAAGGTTGATGATATATTAAGCAAAGACAAACCTCTCTCTGTGTAGGAACAAACTTCCACGGCATTCCATCAGCAATATCAGCATTGAACTGTACCACAATTTCCCTGAAAAAATAAATATGGTAACTCAACAACCCACTACAACTGGAAAAAGAAACTAGCTTCTAAAACACCACACCCTAACTTAGGTTTATCGAATAATTGCTTAATTGCCCAGCATGTGTGTGTGTTAGAAATTGACCAACTTCTAATAACCAAACATTCATCAACCTCAATAAACAGAAAATAAATCCTATCACAGACCACTGGTAAGAAGCTTATATAGTAGGAGTAAAAATAACACCTTGAGGTGGCTGTTTGATTGCTATCATGCCTTGCGATCTTTTCTTCAACACTCTGCAAAAATGTGAAATTTGCAAATTACAATCCACAAATGAAAAATAAATTGCCAATGAATTTGAGGGGAAAATGAAAAACCTATGAAAACAAAGTCACCTATACCTCACGCCGGGTAACAGTTCCCCCATAGCCAGTTGCTTGGCAAAATCTCCGGTAAAGGGGAACTGCAGCATATGACAATCCAACCATTCCAAACACCAAGCCTGTCAAGTAAATAAGCATCTTTTGTGATTTTTGCTCTGTGGATGCATGAGATGAGAAGTGTCGAAGACCAGGCATGGAACACAACCTTCCGACATTCTGTGAAACATAAGCTGAAGATCTGTAATACTGATGGAATGATGTTCTACTTAATTCATGCTTAAACCTTGACGACCGTATTTTAGAAGAGAAACTATGCTGGAATCCAGTACTAGGATTAATTATGTTATAACCTGGTCCTTCATGAATAGTAGATTGGCTCCTGAATCAACAACAAAATTATATTCAAATAAAAACACATAAAATCTGAGAGAAACAGTCACATAAATCTCCTCAACTAGTAAAGTGAAAATTCTTATTTCATTTACAAATTTCCTGAAGCACGAGTACTCCTAAAATGGTGAAGTACCCGTACCAGGTACATTACCAGTACAAGTATGGTACTTGTACCATTTCACACCCCTTTTTGCTTGGTTGATTCGTGGTGGTGAATACGGCAAAAAGGTGCAGGCGGTGAAAAATAGCGGAAAGAATTTGGATTTTTATTACATTACAATTTTCTCTTTGATTTTGATGAAAATAGTGCAGAGTGAACAAAAAAGTAAATCTTTGAGACATAACGGTAGTAATTCATTCAAAAAATATACTTTTGTTTTTTAAAATTTGTCATATTTCGTACTCATACCGAGTACAGGTACCGTATCCATACCTACGCATCATAGCAAATTACAAATATGCTTCAGAGCATTCCTTATAACAACATTGATCAATAATAACCTACTTAAGAAAAAGCTTAACACCAAACTTGAGAAACAATGTAATCATAAAAAATGACCTGAATTCGGGTATATTTCGCAGAGCCCTAGTGTATGGTGAGAGATGAACTCTCCTACTTATAGTTGACCATACCATGATTAACAACACTTATTTCCTTACAATAACAGAACATTCAGTACTATCTGCAAGAAAATAAAAAAAAAAAGTGTGAACCTCTATGAAACACTGTTTAGAAATGAATAATGATTGACTAAACAATAAACTTATACCCAAAAATTAAGCTAAATCACTAAAATTGGATTTGAATTTGAAGATTAAAAATGCAAAGAAACATGAACCATCTCTCTCATTTCACCATCAACACTCACTTCTATTTGCAAAACCCAAAACCCTAATTTGTTCAATCTAATGATACCACGCACCGATGAATACAAACAAGATAACAAAGGAAATTAATAAGCTAGAATAGTTTTACCTCGATTCTGTAAAGTGGATTTTTTGATAAATTTGTTGAATCAATTTTATAAAGTAAATGTTTCATGTTATGGATGGTAACCAAAATAAAAGAACAAAAAAAAATTATCAAAAAAAAAGAAAATAAATAAATTTACGCCGTCTGTGGGGATCGAACCCACGACCACGTGGTTAAAAGCCACGCGCTCTACCACTGAGCTAAGACGGCTTTGATGACAAAATTCGATGTGGATAGTATGACATACCATAAAGCTTATACTGTACTACCCCATGAGTGTCATTTTATATGTCACTTAAAAAATAATCAACAATAAAATGATTCAAATGGTAAGAGTTTTGATCTCCTTAAACATACAATCAGGGGTTCAATTTCCAAGCTCATGCATAGGTAAGAGTTTTGGTCCCCTTAAGTATACGGTCAGGGGGAACTCTTCTTGTGTGTCCTACAAGTTCCCCGACGAAGATTAGTCATTGTTAACGACTGTGTAAACTTTGTACCAATATTATGGTAATCAAAAACACATTTCATATGGACACGTCTACTATATTTATAAATGGTGAGACCTGGTCTACTATCTCATGATTTAGGGGTATTTACATCTCAACCGCTCAATAATATTTTAATCGATATAAATTTTATTAAATACACCGTTGAAAGTTTATATCATATAGATCATTTATGTTAAATTTCATACAAATCCAAAAGATAAATACCCCAAATCTTAAAGGGGGTAGATTATAAAAAAAACCCTAGTACATATACTATTATATATCGTGATTAGAATTGTTTTATCACATTAAATACAATGTTTAATGAGTTAGTTCCCAAAAGAACAGACCATGTTTATATCCCAAAGATTTTCAAATTAGAAGTAGGTATACATGATATATTTTGCATTTAACCTCTAATGGTGTATATTTTGCATTTAACCTCTAATGGTGTATATTTTGCATTTAACCTCTAAAGAAATACCAACAAATATGATACAACACACATATTAAATGATTGAATCTGTCAACCATTTACCCAGAAGTATCAATGCTTATATTTTGGATCACATTAATTTGTTAAATGAATCTCAATAAAAAATCTTTTAGGCATATATAAAAGGAGTAAACTTTTCTCTTTTTGACCAAAAAGAGGGAACATGTTTAGTAATCTGCACCTAATTGCCATAAGTCTTAGTGGAAAAGATTAAATATGTTAATTTATTTCAAGTATCATACCACATTTACCGTGTATGATTTGATCAACGATAAACTTGACAAAGTCATAGTAGGGCAAAAGCTACATTTTAGAACTTTAAGAATGATAACCAATACATTTAGCTCAAGTGGTTAATGAGCTTCACCAAATGATGAATTTTTGGGAGAACATATGCATTTTCTCTTGTACATTTTCACATATAACTCACCATCCATACTTGTGCATTTTCTCTTTGTACTCTCTTTCATATTCACAGAATGATAAAGACTTATGAGAAAGAGATGTTGGGAACTAACACTTTGGTCTTTGGCATGAAAATCTATACAGAAAGTCAGCAACTATACATGCCATGGGATCATATTCATAAATAGAAAATACATATCTGTATGACTGTATATATTCTTTAACGTAATGTATAGTTGTATAATGTCAGCGATATGTGTAATATGTCCGAAAATTTCCTCTTCTACTTCTACCTATGAAGAGGAGAAACAGATGAACTCATATTAGAACTACCTTCTCCACTTTGTGATTCATCGACACTTTTTCCACGTTGATCTAAACTACTGCTGCTTGAGCTATGACCATTTGTTTTATCATTCGAATCCTGAAGTTGTTCCAACGATCTCACCACCTCATCAATGTTTGGTCTATATTTTTGTTCTACCGACAAACATTGAATTGCAATGTGTGCTACTTTCATTGCTTCACGTGATGAGTATTGGCCTTCTATACGAGAATCCATGACTTGAAAGATTTTGCGTTTGCTGACGAGTAACGGTTTGGCCCATTGGACTAAATTATGCTCCCCATTTGGCCTGTTTTTATCCAATACACGTTTGCCTGACATAATTTCTAGAAGAACAACTCCAAAACTGTATACATCACTCTTTTTGGTTAAGTGACCTTCACAAAAAAAGAGAATAGGAAGAATTAAATGTCAAGTAGAACACATAGGAATCAACATTTTCTTAGTACTTTCAAGTTTCAACACAATATATAGAATTGCCACTATGGACTTCAAAGATATATTGTTTTACTGTGACTAAAAGCGAAAAATGATATATTTGCGGGCACAAAAATTATATTGAAACTTATAATAAAAAATGTAACTTGATGGTGCTGGCTTGAAAAAGATTGAGATACCTGTGGCCAGATACTCAGGAGCTGCATAGCCTGGGGTGCCCATTACTCTTGTAGAGACATGGCTCTTACCACCTTCTGGTCCATCTTTTGCCATCCCAAAATCAGAGAGTTTTGCATTATAGTCCTGTGTGTTTGCCAACCAAAAGGAATTTTACAAAGCAAGTCTAATTACTAATCTCTTTTATCAACCAAGCTAGTAAGACCAATGTAATATTAATTCACTTACAGAATCAATCAAGATATTAGAAGTTTTGAAGTCTCGATATATCACTTCGACTTCATCACTGTGAAGAAATGCAAGTCCCTTGGCAGAATCAAGAGCAATCTTCATTCGGATTTTCCAAGAGAGTGGCTGAAAGTAAGAAGATCCTGCTCCATAATCATTAGGTAGTAGAAGTGAGATTTCGAGGGGTTTAATGTATACTAACTGCTAAGTAAAGTAAAAGAAAAGTCTAAAAATATAAAATAGAAGGAGGAAAAATTAATAACATACTTCTAAACAAATGATTATCCAAACTTCCCTTTGTCACAAATTCGTATACCAGAATCCGGTAGTCGTCCTCTAGGCAGTAACCAACCAATTTCACAAGATTAGGATGACGAAGCTGTCCAAGGTAATTGATTTCTGTCTATAAATTATAAGGTTAATGTCGTCAAAAAACAGATATGAAAAGCGCAAACAAAGAACACACAAGATTTGATCAAAGCTAGCTTGACCATTGCATTGTGCCTATGTCTTCGACTGCAGAGTGACTGCAGCGATTTTCTATTATTCAAACTTAAAGTTACAAATTGCAACTTGTGTTTAAATACTACAAAGTACAAACATTTGATGTTTTTGTAACTTTAAAATGAATTTCTCCACTATTGAGCCTAAAATGACACTCACCAACCATTCACTATGTCCCTGATTGCTTTCTTGGTTAAGCCTCTTCACAGCGATGACAAAACCAGTACCTGGTTTAGTAGGGGCTAGCGTGTGCTCATCGATCCAACCTTTAAATACGCTACCAAATCCACCTTCACCGATCATACTATCAGGACGAAAGTTCCTTGTCGCGGTTCTTACCTCATTGATTGTGAAACACTTCAAATTGATGGATTGCAATATCTCACCCTCAGTCCTAGATGTTAGAAGCAAATGTGAATAAGACGCCTTTCTGCTTAAACCACCCGAAACATCGTCTTCTCTTCCAACAACCTTCGAATTCAAACCTGTTTATCTCATAAAGAAAATCATAAATTAATTAACTTCTTAGGCCATATGACGGTAACAATTTTTCCACCAATAATGTCAATAACACTAATCTTATAATAAGTTGAGGCCAACACAGTAGAAGAAAAGAATGTACAGTAACATTATTTCAACTATGTAACACATTGTTTCTCAGAAGTGCATGAAAACGAAAACTTCTTACATTCTCTTGAAGATAAATTTCTGTATTATTGATTTTTTCCTCACTCTTTCTCTACTTTTCACCTATAAAACCAACTGTTATGAGATCACGATGGTCGAGTTCAAGAACTGCACTGATTAAATCTTTCAAACTTATTTTTATTATATACTAAATTTCATGGCTGAGTCTACCAAAACTACATGCAAAATTTATTCTAACAAATTTGAAGTATATAAACTATGATTGAATATATTAAAGACAGTGGGAAGATCCTCAATTCAAAGATTCCTTATAGCTAGAAGGGATCTTTGATGAATTTGTAAACAAATTTTCATCAATCAAACCAATAGTTACTTTTTGTTATACTTTCATATTTTTACTAAACAAAACATAACTCATCACATACTATTCATTTGAAGCTAGTCTTTTAATTTTTAGTGTTTATTTAAACCATTCATTAATATTAATTACAAACAGTATATAGAGAAATCCTACACTATTATTTTATTTTTCCTTCCATACCAAGTAGCAAAATTTATTCAAAAAAAATACACATATTGAATCATTCAGAAGAATCAGAATTCAGAACTCAATTCTTATCAAATAGAGTTAAGATACAAGTTGATCAAGTAAGAAAGTTAAAAAAATAGAATAACAACTTTACCATTATGTATAGGACTTTCAGCTTTGACCTTTGCACTAAAACAGAAGCAACCCATCAACATATAGAACTAATTCAACAACACAGAACTGTTGGTGTTACCCTTTCTTGTCTCTTTGTTAATTTTTCAGTGCAAACCAGAAGAGAGAAACTATACAAATACAAGTAGAATATTTCAATATTTGATAGAGAGAAGTTTGCATAAGCAAGTAAGGTCTTGAAAGACAAGAAAAACAAAAAATATACATACACGTGTGAAAACAATGTTGTTTTCCACACATGAAAAAGTTTGGTTGGTGTCACCCAAGGACATAACTGTAAATTTAACATCATAGTTGTAATAAATTATGTTGAAAAGTATGTGGTGCATGTATGTGAATGGGTTCATACGTGTTGTGGGATTCTTTGAAATTTCCTTGTTAGAACATCGAGAAGGATAAAATATGAACAAGTTTGTTAATTATGGATGCAACTTTTAATTTATTATTTGAAGATAAGTTGAAAAAATAAAAGAGAAGAAAGAGTAACACATTTTATATTTTTTTTTGGTAAATCAAATGTATTATCTGCGCACAATTGCATAGACCCTTCGAGGTAATTGAGATCCGGAGTTGACTTTTTCCAACAGATATTTGTCCATGTGCACCGATCATAGATCGAACCTAGAACCAAATAGTTAAGGGGTCAAAGTATCTGCCACTTGTGTCACACTATATTGATACACATTTTATATTTTAATGAAACAATTTTTTATTTCCAATACACCTACTTCAAAACAATCTATGCAACCTATTTGCCATCTCAAATTCTTGGATGAGTAGAAAAAATAATGGTCTACGTGACCATATAATATGCAGGAATTAAGGTTGAAATTTTGATACACTCGCTTTTTCATCTTACAAGGTGAAATTTCAACCACAAAACTACTGAACCAGAAATAAAAATAATGAACAAGTTCAGTTTTTCTATTGAATTCTCTTAGGTTGCTCCATTAAAGATGCTATTAGAGCATTTTATTTATTTCTTACATATAGGATACTCCACATTTGTAATTAGATATTCAATGTTCTAAACCACTACAGCTTGTGATTAGAAGTATCTTCTTCACTAATTGTATCATTGGAATCCTTAAGGTTTTCCAATGATCTCACCACCTCATACATGTTTGGTCTATATTCTGGTATTTTAGACAAACATTGAATTACAATGTGAGCTACCTTCATTGCTTCGCGCAATGAATATTGGCCTTCTATATGAGCATCCATGGCACGGGAGATTTTGCGTTTGCTGCTGAGTAATGGTTTGGCCCATGCAACTAAATTGTGTTCCTCAAAACACTTGTTTCTATCGAATGCACGTTTTCCTGACATAATTTCTAAGAGAACAACTCCAAAACTGTATACATCACTCTTTTTGGTTACATGCCCTTCACAAAAAACAACGAGAAAAAGGTTAGGAGTAAAGTAAAACTGTCGGTTTTTATTTTATGTTGTGGGGGGGTATAACTAAATACTCAAAGTGGATTGAGATACCAGTAGCCATATACTCAGGTGCTGCATGTGTATATACCCTATCCCATTCGATCCTCATAATCTCATCTTCTGGTCGATATTTTTCCAATCCAAAATCGGATACTTTTGCATTATAGTTCTGTAGTCAACAAAAAGGAATTTTACAAAGTAAGTCCAATTAGTATTCTCTATATCTCCAAGCTAGTATGATGAATGTAATTCACTTACTGAATCAATCATGATTTTAGAAGTTCTGAAGTCTCCATGTATCACTTCGACTTCATTACTATGAAGAAATGCAAGACCCTTAGCAGCATCAAGAGCTATCTTCATTCGGATTTCCCACGAAAGTGGCTCAATGTTAGAAACTCCTACACCATAAATATTAGGTAGAGATTGAGTTTCTTAAGAGTTTAAGATAGTAACTAGTAAATGATTGAAAGAGGAAAATGAATAACATACTTCTAAACAAATGATTGTCCAAACTTCCCTTAGTAAAAAATTCATATACTAAAATCCTGTGGTTATCCTCTAAGCAGTAACCAATCAACTTCACAAGATTAGGATGATGCAACTGTCCTACGTAATTGATTTTTGTCTGTAGAATACAACGTTAATTAATTAGTCACATTACGGTGAATATCAAAATTCTCATTTGATATTTTCCTAAATTCAAAATGAAATTAAATGACACTCACCAACCATTCACCGTGTCCCTGGTTGTTTATTTGGTTAAGCATTTTCACAGCAACAACAAAACCACTTCCTAGTTTAGTCGGGTCCAGTGTGTGTTCATCGATCCGCCCCTTAAATACACAACCAACCCTACTTTCACCAAGTAGACCGCTTGGACGAAAGTTCCTTGTAGCAGTTTTTACTTCATTGAATGTGAAATACTTCAAATTGTTGGATTGTAATATCTCACTCTCAGTCTTTGAAGTATGAACCACAAGCGAAGAAGATGTTCTGTTGTCGTTGAAACCTGCTCATGTCACAATAAAAACATGAACTAACTCCTCAGGCTAATAGAGCTATATAGTGCAACACTTTTTCTACCAATATCATCAATCCTATATAGTTCATCACATATTGTTCATTTGAATCAAGTCTTTTTGGTGTATTCAAAAAAATGATCTTTAAGCTAATAGAGCTAAAAAATTTATTCAAAAAAATATAAGCTAGTTCAAATAGAATTTAATGATACCATTATGTGTAAGATCACTCTCAACTTTGACCCTAAAGCAGCAAGTCATGATCATAAAACTACTGTAATTTATGAACAAATAACTGTTGGACCCCTTAGATCAGAGCAGCTACAAGTAGATTTATTTCAAGTTGACACACATAGAAGTTTTATTATATAAACAAGGTCTTGAAATTAGAGAAGAAAAGCAAATGCAAACGTGTGAAAAGTGAAAACAATGTTTTTTCCACACATGAAAGGTTACTTACGCGTCATCCAAGGACATAACTTTTGTTTAGTCTCCTGGCTTGCTACTTTAGTTGGTTGTTTTATAATCAAATTAAAAGAAAGAAAGAAAGACGCACTATGTATTTTGCCTTTAATTGTACTAGTTAAACTGATTTCTGTTTATCAGCCTTTATAAAAAATTGATAAAAATAATTTATGTGTTTTTAATTAGTCTTCTATAAAAGTTCGATAAAAATTATTAACATGGTATATATCAGAGCCGTAGATTTGTTTGGTATAGTTTTCATAGGTAGTTTTTGTTCGCAAAGTGTTGTTACTCAAATTAACCGTGCCATTGAAGCAAAAGGATATGTGAGTTATCATGAATGTGAAAACACTTTGGGTAGTCCATTCGGGGACATCCGATAAAAACACTTTGGGTAATGTTGGAATGATATCTAAGTTTGATGAGAAAGAAATGGTGGAATGGAAGAAATAAATTTTTGTTACAAACATTAAGGCTTAAATTATGTACTAATAACGCCATAACTAGACATGCCGTCAGATCATTATACAGGAAACCATGTTTCTAAATAAGTGAGATTACCATTATGTGAAGGACTCTGCCTCTCAGTTTTGAACCTTGCACTTAGGCAGCCACCCATGAAGTTATTGAGAATCTTTCTCTTAGGAAGTGAGGAGGGTACTTGTTGTAATTGCTAGCTTTGAACAATGCAGTGTGTTGTTGTTGATCCTCTTTGGTATGTATGAATTAATGTGGACTATAAGTATTGTTCAAATGCATTGTAATGAAAGAAAAGACAAAGACCAATATGTATACTTTTCTTCTTCCATGTTTCTTAAAATAGAAATATTCAAATTGAGGTTGCTGCTTTAATCACTTTCTTTTCTTGTCTGCATTTTTAGCCAAGTAGTGTTTGCTCAAAATAATGTGAGGGGAAAAACACGGTTTAGAAAGTTGTTTATCTAAATTGGGTAACATTTCAATAGCTTGGAAAAAGGTATCTGTGAGGCGGATATGCCGTAAGCAAGGAGCTAGGATTGTATTATGTTTTGCCCTTAGGCCTTAGGTACATATTAAGAATGGAAAATTTGTATTGAAAAAATAAAATAAAATAAATAAATATTTTAACATTTATAAAGTGTAATATACAATCCAGAAGTTCTATCTCAACTGACAAAAATACCAAAATTGCTAGGTCGGATGTTCATGACCGAGGTTTGATCCCTAGTCACCCCACTTTGGGTAATGTTAGAATGATATCTAAGTTTGATGAGAAAGAAATGGTGGAATGGAAAAAATAAATTTTTGTTACAAACATTAAGGCATAAATTATGTACTAGTATGGCCATAACTAGACATGCCATTAGATCATTATACAGGAAACCATGTTTCTAAATATTTATTCAAAAATCAAAATAATGTCAATTCCCACAAAGTCGAAAAGATGATGAACAAAGATGATATTCTGAACCATTTTTGCTTGATCTATGACCATTTGTTTAGATGTACAAACTGATAAAAGCTTTTCATTCCACCAACTATATCGTTAGAATCCTAAATTTGTTCCAATGATCTCACCACTTCATCAATGTTTGGTCTATTTAATGGATTAGTAGACAGACATTGAACTGCAATCTTGGCTACTTTTATTGCTTCACGCAGCGAGTATTGGCCTTCTATATAGGAATCCATGACTTGGAAGATCATGTGTTTGTCTCCAAGTAACGGCATGGCCCATTTAACTAAACTGCGTTCGCATTGTGGCCTGTTTTTATCAACTGCACATTTTCCAGACATAATTTCCAGCAGAACAACTCCAAAACGGTATAAATCAAACATTTTGGTTTGCATACCTTAAATAAAAAGACAACAGGAAAAAAGGTCAAGAGTTTTGATGTTGTAGTAAAATACAAGAATCATTGTTGATGGTATACCTAGGGTCACAAACTAAATGAAAGCCTAAAAAGGAAAGACTATCATTTTTTAACAGATTCAACATCATGAAATTGCCAGTACAAATAAGATTTTGGTCACAAACTATTCGGATTTCTATATACAACTAGCTTCTGCCTTCTAGGCCCAAATTCTCATTCACCATGTGTAAGGCATGATCATATAGTGAAATAGGTACATGGTGTGCAACAATAACTTATTGATGCACTAGCTTGGAGACGATCGAGTTACCTGTCATTAAATACTCAGGTGCTACGCATCCTTCGCCCAGAATAGATGCTCTTGTCAACATGTTCACAACAGCTTCTTCATCTCTATATTTATCCAACCCGAAATCGGATAGTTTTGCATTGTGGTTCTGTCATACACATAAAGGAATTTACAAACCCGGTCAAACTAGTAATATAAACTCTTCATTTACGCTTGTAAGATCGATTAATCCACTTACAGAATCAATCAAGATATTAGAAGTTTTGAAATCTCCATGTATCACTTTGACTTCATTACTGTGAAGAAAAGCAAGACCCTTAGCAGCATCAAGAGCTATCTTCATTCGGACTGACCAAGAGAGTGCCTCGAAGTTAGAAGACCCTGCTCCATAAACATTAGGTAGATAAAGATGAGATTTTTTTTGAGGGGTTTATATACTAACTATTAAATGAAGTCAACTAATAAAGAAAACTTGAAAAAAATATAAAATAGAAGGAGGCAAAATTAATAACATACTTCTGAACAAATGATTATCCAAACTTCCATTTGTCACAAATTCATATACCAAAATGGGGTAATATTCATCCTCTAAGCAATAACCAATCAATTTCACAAGATTAGGATGATGAAGCTGTCCCATGTTGTTGATTTTTCTCTATAATAAAGAGGAAAATTAGTCACATTACAATAAATTATAAACATCTAAAATACCACCGTCTATATTTTTTCTTATCTAGTAGTCCAACGGCTAAAATTTCACCTTTTAAGGTGAATAAATGTTTGTACTAGGGTACAAACCTCGATTCTACATATTACAAGCAATGTTACTCACGAACATCTATATTGCTACTTTGCTAACAGATGCTATATGAAACAATTTTTCTAAACTAACTTTGATATTTTCCCAATTTCAAAATTCAACTGGTTCTCAACTTTTGAACAAAGTTTCCAAATGACACTCACCAACCATTCACTGCGTCCTTGGTGGGTCACTTTGTTAAGCTTCTTCACAGCAACTGCTAAACCGGAACCTGGTTTAGTGGGGGCTAATGTATGCTCATCAATCCACCCCTTTACACAACAAAACTCATCTTCACTCAGCTGATTATCTGGAACCAAATTCTTTGTGGCAGTTTTTATTTCCTTTAATGTGAAGCATTTCAAAGTCCTAGAAGTTTGAAGCATAGATGAAGAGGTGGCCATGCTGCTTAAACCGATCTGAAATTCTGGCTACCAGACAGACAAACGCTGTGAACAATGTTGGCACAACTGTCCGAGCGCGTGTCTAGCTCAGGACAATAACACAATTAAAACGTGAATTAAAAATAGCGGAAAAGTAAATAACACAGTGAGTTTGTTAACCCAGTTCGGCCCAACGTCCTAATCTGGGGGATACCAATCCAGGAAGGAAATCCACTAAGTAAAACGAATTCAAAGTCAAACTCCTCGTTTGCACTTCTCACTTCCTAACTACCCGTATAGACTTCTACCTAGGAACTCCTAGATATGAGAACCTCTGCTCACTTCCTCTCAGTTTGAAGACTTCCACGCAAACAACCTCTGGTTCACTGATCTTCGCACTGGCACAACCTTACAGAAAGCAAGGATTTAATTCACACAGATTGGAGACACACTCCTATGAAAACATCACACTCTTACCTACAGGCTTTGAGTGTTACAACTAACAATACCTACTCCGTACTTCACAGCTTAGGAGAGGAACACAGTACAAACAACCTACTCCTTTTTGTAAATAATGGCTTCGCTTGAATTTAGGTTTTACATCTTCCAATATATATATTCTGTAAGAACGTGTTGAGGAAGATAATGGGCTTTACAATCCAGCTGGTCCAAAAGAAATCTTGCAATTATATTTTAGAACCATATAATATGTTTCCATAAATGGAGAAACATATTTTATGAAGCAATCAGGGCAAACCGCCACCTCCTGAAGGTTCTACACAACAAGGCGAGACTTAGTGCATAAGTAATTGAGATAAAACTGAAGTAAATCTTTAAAAAGATCTCGCACCAAAATACGCGTACGTCCTGATGCTGTACGCACATGTTGGAGCATCTGGTCCAGCATCTGTCTAGTTAACATCTGGTCCAGCATCTGGCTAGTTAATGTTTTAGCAAAAATGATGCCAATACACAAAAACCCAACACAATCAAAATATCATCTTCTCTACCATCCACATTTGAAGTCAAACCTGTCCATTTCAAAACAAAACATGATGAATTAACTACCTAGGTCATACAATTCTCTTTTACACTAAACAAAATTCTTAGAAATGAGTATTGATCGTCTAACTCAACCTTACAAAATTGGCTTGTAAGGTAAGGAATGCCCTCACTTATAAAGGCAGACTCTGATACCATCTTAGAATTGAGTATTGGGCCTAACTCACTTATAAATATGTATTCAGGCCATCACGTAACCGATGTGAGACTTCTTAACAAAAATCTCACTATTTTTTCAGTTCCTTCCATAACAAGCAACAACTTATTCATAAAAAATATACAAGTTGGATCATTCAAAAAGGAAAATGTGAACAAGAATGTCATATTACCATTATGTGAAGGACTCTGCCTCTCTGTTTTGAACCTTGCACTGAAGCAGCCACCCATGAAGTTATTGAGAATCTTTCTCTTGAGAAAGTGAGGAGGGTACTTGCGATTGCTATGAACAATGTAGTGTGTTGTTGATGATCCTCTTTGGTATGTATGAGTGTGGACTATATGTATTGTTCAAATGCCTTGTAATGAAAGGAAAGACAAAGACTTTCAAATTGACTATAACACAATCTTCTTCCATATTTCTTAAAATAGAAATATTCAAAGTGAGGTTGCTTGCTTTAAACACATTCTTTTCTTCTCTGCATTTTTAGCTAAGTAGTAGTGTTTGCTAGCTAGCTCTTTTGACTTTTATCAAATTTTAGCGAGGAGAAGCTAAAAATATGGTGAGGGGGAAAACACTGTTTTGAAAATAGTTTATCTAAATTGGGTAACATTTCACACCAGCTGGTTGGAAAAAGGTATCTATGAGTGGTGAACCGGGTAAGTTTTGGTGGAGATTGTGAATAAGGAGTTGACTTGTGCTCTTAATTATATTTATTAGTTTGTTCCTAGAATAAGGACAACAAATCAGAAATTGATTTGTTCTCATTAAATGTAATTATGTATTGTCATTAACTGTATATCATTGTAACCTCTATATATACAAGAAATAACAATGAGAAAGGCATCAAGCCAATTTTCCTGACAGAGATAATGCCGTAAGCAAGGAGCTTAGGATTGTTTTGTTCTTTATGCAACATTTGTTGTCAATTTACGCGAGAAATAGATACAAGTGGAGGATTAATGGAATTCACTAATAAGTTCATTTAATCTCCATTTGTATCTATCTTTCTCATAAATTGACAAAAAATGAAACAAATAAAATGGAACAAACCCAAATTCGTAAGCAAGAGGTAGTAAGAAATAAGTCGAAGTAGAAGAAAATATATTTTTTTTTTATTTGAGAAAAGAAGAAAATATTTGATTAAGAGATAATCCGCATAATGTGTCTAATAAGTTTTTCAATGAAAATTAATTATTATCAAATGGTTGTAGAAATTTTGTACCATATAATCCAAAAAAAATTGTCCAAGAAACAAAAAACAAAATTGGCCAATATTTTTTTAGGATAATTATAATTTGTCCATGCTGATTAAACAAAATAAATTAGAAGTGTTCTTCCATTAGTCAATTAATTATTTATTTTTAAGTAAAAAAAAAGACTTACTTTGCATAAATTTTTTCTTCAAAAACAACACAACAAAGCAAAACAATTCAGTTCGTAAATATAGTTCGGTTGATAATAATGAGATGATCTAATATGATATAAATTTTCAATCTAACGTTGGATTTTGTAAAATCCGTATTCTTTATAGTGTTTTTCGCAATAAAGATTTGAATGGATGATCTATATAACTAAGTCTTCCATGTTAGCCGTTGCCTATAATTGCTAATTGCAACTTTGGTTCTGTTGCAAATAAAAATTGTGTGTTCTACTTCTGCACATGAAAGTTGAAAGGGTCACAAATGTGCCAGGACTTAACAGGCACATCCACCGTACAACTCTATCACATGATCACTGTGCAGTGCAGAATCATTTGTTAAGATCAGATCATCAAACTACTGTGTATAGGACATGCACAAATGATCACAGTCACAGTGACAAAACAGCATGAGCCTAAAACTTGGTCAAAAAACGTTTACCAACTCAAAACACAACCATTTCTCTCTTTATTTATGTTCTCTTGTTCATGTGTATGAATACTACTGTGTTCCTATATAATCCTATCACACACAAATAATAGGAGAAAGAATAAAACAAAGAAGTTTTCTTCTGATATCTAGCTTCAAACATTGCCAAAAATGTCAACAAATGAACATGAGTTATTAAATATTGAGGTCCCTGCATCTTCTAATCTTTTTGATCAATTTATTTCACTTTTTATAACTAAATTTATTTATGTTTTGTCTGAGATGTGTTTGTTAATATTTGTGGTACAGACTTTTGTTCTCAAAGTACATATGAATTGTCAAGGATGTAGGACAAAAGTCAGGAAAGTACTCAGAAAAATTGAAGGTGAAATTTAATTTTTTTTTTATTCTTACTTTCAATTTCTATATTTATTTTCTTGTCCTATTAAGTTAGAACCATTGTCTATAAGCTACCCTTGTCCTATAATAGGCCACCATATACTTGTGTGTTTGGTTCTCTAGCTATGGTGCACAGAAGCTAACAGCGGACACAACACAAATACTAATACATCGATATTGATAATTTTTTAAAAATGATATAAATCAATGTAATTGTAAGTGTTAGTGTCGTGTTGGTACCGGATGAATACGTGTGTCCGATACTAAAACATGCCTAATTCGATAAATGTCCGTGTTTACTGAAGTTTGCCATTTTGTGATGTTTATTTTCAAAACTTATTTTGCATACTTCTGAATTTGTATCAGGTGTCTATGAAGTAGACATTAATGCAGAAGAGCAGATGGCAATAGTCACAGGCATTGCCAATCCTTCAACTTTGGTCCAAAAGTTAGCCAAAATGGGTAAACATGCTGAAATTTGGAATGAAGATTACAACCAAGAACACACAGATGATGATAAAGACATGGAAAATAATGATCAAGAATATATAATAAATGACCAAAGTGCTTTAAAAAATCAGTATATGATTCCAACCTTCTATGGCAAAGGTAACTGGGGACCTGAATGGTATTATAATCAGAATATGGATGCAAAATCTATGGAAAGCAGCATCAGTCAAAATTTGGCATCACCATCACCATTGTTTTATGAAAGTTTTAACAATAGAACCAATGAAAATGTGAGCAGAATCAATGAATATCCCAAATGGAAGTGGCCTACAAATTTTCATGAGAACAGTGTCAACTACTCTGGCTTAGGGAATCAAGAATGGCCACATAACATCCTTGGAGTTTCATCTATTAGTGAATATGGTTTTCAACCATCTCTTATGTCCAACATACATGGATACTACCATGCTTATCACCCGGCAATTTAGTCTCTTAGTCTTGTTATATTTAGAATTAAGATGTTATTGTTAGAGACTATTGATGATTTTTTTAGTTTTATTATATTAAGATTAAAATAAGATATTAAGATTAAGATAAAATTAAGATGTTAGAGACAATTGATGATTTTTAAGCATAATAGGATTGAATTGACCTATTTTATATGCTTTAGGGTATATTATTTAAGGACTAAATTTCAGACATATATCTCAAAGAGTGAGTGATGTTATTTTAATATCTAAAATTTGACATCACATTCTAATATTATATAAAAATATATCATTTATAACTTTTGATGTCACTCGGAGTAAGAGAAAAAACCTAGTTAAAAAACGAATTATATCTACATCGTATACATTATAATGTGTCGAACATTAAAAAAATTGTTTCAAAATAACAATTGTCATGTAGAAAAGGGTGACAAATGGGAAAAACTTTCACTTCCTGATTTCTTACAACTTATGAATAATACCCTTTTAGAAAATTCTAATAATGCAAAAAAATATTTGCATGAATAAAATCATATCACCAATTTAGCTTTCGACTGAACTTTAGATTACATAACAGAAATATAGAAATAATATAGGAATTTCTTTTAGAATGTAAACACCTCCTATACATAAAATTTCAAAATATTACACGTTCATATATTTTATAACACCAACATCCCTATATAAGAGGTGTTCGCTCCTAAAACATGATCTTGAGGGGGTATTTAAAAAAGAGAAAAGTTCACATGTATTCTAAGAGTTTATGTTATTAATTCAAAAAATATATATTATAGTAATCCATACACTTAATTTTCATATTAATTTTTTCACAAGTTAATTACACAAATTTTAAGAGAATATTTTACTTTTAATTTCTTAACATTAGGGCACATATTAACTAAGACCCTTTAAAAAAATTCAAGGGGGCTTAAGAAGAGGGGGTGTTCGAAAAGAAATTCCCAGATACTAATATTTTGAGGAAAGCATTTTAGTGGGCCAGTAAAAATATTTGGTTTCTAGTTTTGGGCCACTGCACGGCCCAAACAAAACTAACACCACTTCGCGGGAAGTTAAACTCGCGCGTAAACATTTCATAACCGCAACCTTCTCTTTTCTCTCTTCTGGTAAATAAGATATGATTTATTTCACTGATGGATGATCTTGAATTTGTGATTACTGTTTAAGACACTGTTATTTAGGGTTTTGGTCTGTTTGGTGATATAAACTGATTTATCATATTCTTTGGTTGGGTCAGAAATAATCAAAGCTAGGAATAATGTGTTTTTTACTTCAATTTTTTGAAAATTTCATGTGGTGAAGATTAATTTAGGAATTGATAGATTAGAGTTTAATTTGATTATAACCTTATTTGTTGCCATTTTTGTGCAGTGTTGTGTTCTATTTACCAAATTGATTTGTTGAAATTGAATATTAGTAATTTAGTATTACAATTTGGGTGAGTTATAGTTGGCTCTTAAATCTGTAAGAATCACACGATTTGGTTTGTGAAATTATGATTATTGTTTTTGAGTGGTTTTAGATTCTGTTTGGTTCAACTGAAGGGGAGGGAAGATATTTTTAAGAAGGAGAGGTGAGATAAAATATATTTTAATTTTTTTATTAAAATCTTAAATTATCCGTTGAAATATTAAAAATTTGAATTTTTTTTTACCGCAAAAAAATGTAAGTCTTTTACTCATTAGATTTTTGTTTTTGTAATTTATCTATTAGATTTTTTTGACGTATTATATTTATTACTGTATAATTTAATTCTTATTTTAATTTTATAAAGTTATGGTTGAAAAAGTAAATTAATTCCCCCCCCCCCCCCCCCCCCCCCCCTTCCATTCATTAAAAAGTTAAACTAAATATAAAAATTTAAAATATCACATCCCCTCCAAACCCTATACCAAACAAGACCTTATTAGATATCATGCGGTTGGAAATCATGGCTCCTAGATTTTCTATACAAAGAGACCAAAAGTAGATAAAGGTAAGTGACTCATCCTCTATACAAAAAAATTTCTCTTTCCACCCCCAACACTCTTTTTTCCCCCCCCCCCCAATATTCTCTCATACAAAAAAATTTTTACTCTCATACAAAAATCATTTTGGGGGGGGGGGGGAGAAAGAGAATTTTAGGGAGTGGAATGAGAAATTTTCTCTATACAAAGGGCCTTATTTCATATTGACATATAAGAATTTTAAACCATTTATAGAGGACATTCAAATTCTAGAATACAAACGTGTAAAATGAAAATCACCCCATGCTCCCCCACTTTGCACATTTCACTTCTTCTGTTTCCTTCATATGCTCCTCGGTCCTCACAAATTATGTGTTACACTTCAACATTATTCACTTCCCACACACTCTTTTGTTTTTAGTATTTTCACAAAATTACGTACTATTGTGTTTCAAAGGTTAGGTTGGGTTGGTCCAAGCTACTATACTGAAGTTTGATTGGTGCATGTTTTCATGTTTGTTGAATTGAGCGTATAGTTGGTAGGTAATAGTTTGTTGAAATATAGGATCATCAAATCTTGCTATTAGAGAAGTCAATGTCTTTTGTAATTACTTAATCTATTTCATAAAATATGATTAGAGGGACAATCTTCATATACTACCATTAAGTTTTTGCTATTTAGTGCATGTAGTAATAAATTAATTGTCACTTATTAAGAAAATTGTTATTTATATACTAGTACATCTTAGATTCTTAATTACTTTATTTTGATTCACGCGACTTACATTTGACCTAGCACAGCTTTATTTATAGATCGAAGCTAAGAAAGACTAGTTATAATAACTACAGACATTTTGAGTAGTTGTTTGGTGAGATTACTTCAGATATGTTCCTAGACTTGAATATTAATTTGAGAGGACTTTGTCCCAATTAGGTTAATTATGCTTCAACGGTTTTCATGTTAGATCTGCACCTATATATTTTATATTATTATATAGTTTAACAAAACACAAATTATTTATGATAACATATACACATTTCATACTTAAATCACCCCCACATAAAAAATAGAAATATATAATCAAATTAAGTGAAAATAAAGAACTATACCAACAATAAATTGGTTGAAGTGATAAGAAAATTGACCTCTTAATCAGCAGTCAGCGAGTGATCAGAAATATTTAATCATATAGTAGTGAGCAACATATAGCAGTGAGCAATAAGTATTACTATTACATTTTGATGATATGTCATATATGCCGACAAGAACGAAAAAATGAAAGCAGAAGACACAATAGTAGATCTAGAAAAAGTCCACATTATGAAGAATTTAATACACGGTGCGAAAAAACCCTCTCAGAATCTTGAATATGACAGTGAAATAGACACATATAACATTTCAAAGCACAAAAATAAAATAGTAGAAGACAATATGTAATTAAAGAGGCTGCTAAATGGCCATTTCTCTTTGTAATGTTGCATAATTACATGTTAGAAGTCATGCAACATGCGTAGTTTTAGAAATCTGGAAGTATACATACGCGCGTATTACGTATTTTTATTTATAAATACATATACACTATACGTACGTTGAGCGATATTATTCAAAAATCATAATGAGGTGTGTCTGTGTCTCTAGAAAATACTCCATCTTTCTTTGGCTGGATTAATAATTGATTGCATACCATAATCAATATGTTCTCATTAAGTTGATGTATTAAAACTAAATATTTCTTCAAATCTTTGTAAAGATTAATAGCTAGATATTCCAGAGTATGCTTTTGTTAATAATTAATATGTTAAGGAAAATGCTAACCGGTGCCTCCGGGACACTGATTAAGATAGCAATTATAGTAATATGACATTGAAATTTGTGCAGTCAACTTTTAAAAAATATAAAAAGTGTTATTTTTAATTCTAAACTTTCTATTTTTGAGTTCCTTAACCAATGCCCCGGGGCATCGGTTAGCATGACAAAAGTTGAAATTTGATCTTCTTTATTACTAAATTATAACACTTTTTATTCCATCTACAAGTTCTCGTAAATGCCAAAATAATATTTTGCTCATCAGATATTATACATACAAATTGTTTAACACCTTAAAATTTTGTGACGTGATGTATCCAATTTTTACAATTAGCAAATCAAACAGATCCTACATTTAACTGTACATTGTACTGAAATAGTGAAAACTCGATTTTAAATAGAACCTCGCTTAATGAACAACGAAATTGATATCTCTTGAATTTAATTGGTCATTGTACTTAATACTGAATTTCAATCCCTTTAATTTGTGTGTATAAGTTTCCATTAATTTGTAATTTGGTTTATGTATCAAAAACAAAATTGAATTTTATTTTATAATTAAATAATCAAGTAGTTTAGTGACTAGAATTATACCATTTCCGATCTTACATATTACATGCAATATCTCTACCAATTGAGTTAAATTCACGGAACTTAAATATAAAATTTTAACATAATATTAAATATATATAAATAATGAATATGGAACAAGGCCTACATTCATAATTTTAGAAGACTAATGTGTTACTAATAAATAAAATAATAAATGAAGTCGTTGATCCTTTCCTTATTTATATGGAATCTATACCGAATTTCCACTAATTCACATCCTATTTGCTTTGTCCTCTTACTAAATAACGCATCCTATAATCTTCTACTTCTACTAAGATACAAACAAAAAAACACAACCAATCAAAATTGAAAATATCAAAGAGAGAAAGAAAAAAAAAGTAGTAACAAATAAGAAACTGTAACAAGAAGAAGAGATGGGAAACGCCATAGGAAGAAACAAAAAAGCAAAGGTAATGAAAATAGATGGAGAAACCTTCAAACTTAAAACACCGGTTAAAGCAAACGACGTCGTTAAACACTATCCCGGTCACGCTCTTTTAGAATCAAAAGCTGTTAAACATTTTGGGCTTCGGGCCAAACCACTTGAACCAAACCAACAACTAAAGCCCAAGAAAATCTATTTCTTACTCGAATTACCCAAACTTCAGCCCACAAAAAAGCCCGAACTATTACCAAGGCGGGTGCGATCAAGTGGTATACGTGGCATGAATGCTATGGAGAGACTTGATTTTTTGATGCTATCGAAACGGTCCGTTTCGGACTTGTCTTTGGTGAACCGGTCCGGTTTGAGTGGTGGACCTGGTTTAGTTCGTGATGGGTCCACTAGGGTGAAAATGAGGCTTCCTAAAGCCCAATTGGAGAGGTTGATGGAGGAGAGTAGTGACGGAGCTGAGGTAGCGGAGAAGATTGTGAGTTTGTATATGGGGGGTAATGCTGATGTGAAGGGTGGTGGTGGAAGTAGAGAAGATAAAATTGAGCTTCACAATCAAAGGTCTAGAAGGGTATGTGTTTTTTAACTCTTATAAGATATTTTGTTAATTTTTATATGGATTTATTTGCAAGTAGTTTATTTACACATATATACAATTAAATAACGAGTTTTACATATTTAAAAAGATATTTTATGAACAAAGTTATAGAAGTGACACTGTAATATAATTTAATTGGATGAATATGTAAAAATGTTTTACACCACCTATATAATAAGTAATCTTCTTTTATATTTTTTAGTTGATGACAATATTTTAAGAACTTAAATAAAGTAAATATAAAGTAAATATAGTTCTTTGTGTTGGCGGTTGTCCAACCAAAAAAACTTTAAGGCTCTATTGATCTTATAGAGTCAAACACGAATCACCAACAATCATAACGAGTTTAAAGGTTAAACACATATTGACGGAGGATGCAATTGAGAAATTCGGCACAACATACAAATAACTACATTCGTCAGACATAATTCCAACGAGATCAGCAAGTAATGCTGAGGACCACCCACCGAGTCAGCGAGTCTACATGGTTAAAGAAAGGTTTGGATTTGGAGGGGCTGATGCGGTAGTACAAATAGGGTTGAGAAGAAAGAGGGCATAATTTCGTCATATTTCAAAGAGTCAACCTTAGATTTGTATAATTCTAAATGAACAATGATAAAAAAAAAATATTCAAAATTTAAAAAGATAAATGTTAACATGAACCTCATATTAGTAACAGTCAAAAAAAAAAAAAACCTCATATTAGTACAATTGGAAAGATAAATTGTATCTTTCATAAATTAATCCATGAATTTTCCATTATTCAATTCATATGTCTCTCAACTCTTATCGTTTGAACTAAAATTAATATAAAAATATTATTTAAC
This sequence comes from Trifolium dubium, assembly GCA_951804385.1. Classification (NCBI taxonomy): domain Eukaryota; kingdom Viridiplantae; phylum Streptophyta; class Magnoliopsida; order Fabales; family Fabaceae; genus Trifolium; species Trifolium dubium. The sequence goes on from OX638064.1 coordinate 2,710,804, forward strand.
TGTCGTGCTTTTAATTCTTACAAGTTTATTAATTTTTTTTTTAAAAAAAATTAATTTTTTTTTGACAAATTCAATATTTTATTTTAACGGCTTAAGAAAGTACAAAACTCTTACTTTTGAATTTTGTCTTTATCCCAAAATTTGACTAAACGTGCACTCATTATTAGGCATGGCAACAAAACCCAGACCCACCCGCCCCGTCCCGAATTTGGCGTGGAAAAAGCCGTTTTCAACTGGGTGCAAGGGCGGGTGCGAAGAAAACCCGAATTTAGAATACGGGGGAGGTATAACTTTCCACCCGCTCCGCACACACCCCCGCCCCTATTTTGTCCAATTAAAGTTAATATATTTCCCTTATATTTAACAATATTATTGCATATTAGTCTTTTTTAAATGTAGTAAATTAAAATATAATATTTATTATGTTAGACTAAGTTTATTCATTTATTTATCTTTTTTAAAAAGCAATTTTAAGAAATGATATTTTTTAAAAATTGAAATAAAAAGTGATTTTTTTATTTTAGTTTCTGCAAGTGAGTGCGGGGGCGGAGAAATCTATTCTATGTTGAAGGCGAGCGTGAGTGTTCAAATATTACTCCAACTAAGTTTAGGGGCAGGGGTGATAGAGGGAGGCGGGGGTGGTATTGCTTAAACCCACGCCCCCGCACTATTGCCATGCCTACTCATTATCTAATCATTCAATTACATATTATATTTTTATATTAATTTATTTTAAAATAAGTTAAAATTTTGAAAAACTAAGGCTGCTAACTTTTTTCATATGTAGTTGTAGATGAAATGTTAATATATTAAAAATTAACAATTTTAACATTTTCTGCTTTGTTGAGTTAGGATTTGTGGACCATGTCCGACCAAACTTTAAATCTCTAATGTATCTTAAAATTTATTAAAATAAAATAGACAAGTGGGAAAATAATACGAATGACGATTTAACAAGAAAAGATGCAGGCATGAGAATATCCTTTTTAGCCAATTAACTGACCAGAAGAAGATGATATTGAATGATAACTTAACAAAAAAATAATCAAATTTAAATGTCAAAGTATTGACATTCTCAAATTCATTAACCAAAATACTGGCAACCATTTTTTATATATACACAGAAAATGATATCTATCTCATTATGAACGAAAGTATAACTGGGACTTTTAGTACTTATGATAAGTGTAGCAATCAACCTTATCTTGATGATGCCAAGGAGAAAATTGAGGAAATTCAATTTTATTGCAAGTTCTGAGTAACGTGGATGAACATTTTCTCTTGTCTTAGGTTTTCTCTTGTCTTAGGCCTTTCTATGTTGGTCATGACGTTTCTTGTTAAGCTATCTAACATGGTAACATGCCTCGTGCCGTATTCTTACCTCATTCTTTTTTTGACCATTAAATCGTGTAGAATACATAAGCAGAAGTCAAATGTGAGGACAAGATCACTTTAAAAATTGATAGATACTTATTTTTAACATTGTTGAAAAGTTATATTAAATACTAAATTAAAAAAATGGTTTTGTTCAAAGTTACATTACATATATCAAACAATTACGACTACAACAAAGCTTGGTGCGTGGATATAATGGTGATTCATAAGATTTTGAAGATACTTTAATGCCATCTTAAAAAATTTAGTTGAACTTAACTCAACCCTACAAAACTGACTTGTAAGATGTTAATTGCCTATTTATAAATTTATGTTTAGACTATCTCACATCCGATGCGCGACTCTTAACAATCATTGTATATTGTTGTTCGATTATACATCATGTTTGTAGTTTTCTAACAATTTGTTTCCATTTACACGCAAATAGGTCGTATATCAATTAACAAGCACACACATAGGAGTGTTAACTAGTTACTCCTATGGTTATTATTACAAGTAAATTTGACTTTTTAAATACATTGAAAATTTTGATTTGTAATATGGACTAAATATGTTAGTTATTCAATGTACCAACAAAATCAAATTTATTTATTCAATGAGAAATCAAGTTAATTTTATTTATTTAATTTGAATTTTCAGAAACGAGTGACTTTCAGCCCAGTGGAAGAAGGAGAAATTCACGAAGAAGCAGCTGCTCAATAGTCAATTGTGTCAATAGTAGTTAATTACTTAACCAGAAGCAAGACATAGCACTAGCAGCAGCACCACAACCTTTCTGTGTGGGAGCTTCTGAAGCAAGTTGTTTTTGTGCTCAAGTCTCTATCTCTAAGGACATGTATACATTTCTAGTGCTCGTATTAGGTTTGATTTTTAGGCATAGCTGACCCAAAATTGACTTTTTTCTGGTTATGGAAGAGCCAAAAGAAAGATCAATTTGAGTGGAAGACTACCTATGTTTGTATAAGGATTTTGAAGAGAAAATGGAGAGATAAAATTATATTATTTTAAAGTAGATATTATGTTACTATGGAATGTATATTATTTTATTAATAATTGTTGAATTTAAAAATAAATGTTTCATCACTTTTTTTCTTCAAAATTTTGCATAGTTATACAAACATGCAAGATGTAGTTCATATAGTTAGTTAATTAAAATAGATTGGAGTAGTTAATAGTTTTCTGTTATGATAGTTAGAACTTAGAAGACAATCCTATAAAAGGAGTTTTGTGTAATGTGTTTATAGTGTTGCACTTGCACTTAAAAGCAATAGTTATGTTCCTTCATTTCACAGTAAAAAAACTTCTTTCTCCCTCGATCTTGTGAGTGTCTCTGTGTTCATATATCTTCCAACAAGAGAAGGAAAATGTTAGCATCTTTGTGTGTTAAAAAATGTGGCATTTTCACATCATTTGGTGTAATCCAAATATTAAAAAAAGGAAGTTGAGAGAAGGAAAAAGGGTGAAATAACCATATTTTCTATCCTTTTGGTTCAAAGTTGAAAAAGAGAGAAGTGAAAAACCAATAACATGATGTAACACAAATGATAAATACTCGACTCCCTTAAACATTTGGTTGGTGATTCGATGCTGAATCCACACCAACTTGCAAGTTAGACAAAATTAATGGTGTCATTTATCCTCTCCAATTTCAATAATAAAGTGTGCTTTACTTCCGATAATCACACACCAACGCATCACCTCACATGACACATCTATAAAATTTAAACTGACTGATTTCGACAAATTTCACATCATTTAGTTTTTATGCAAGGTAATATAACACGACATAGCAGAAACATAACATTGAATTGTATTAATAACAAGAAGTGTTAAGTATTTCAAACTTCAAACATGCAATAAAGGGTTATTCAACTTCATGTTTAGCATGATAAGATCAGGTGCCTGATCAAAGATCTGATGCAATCACTGACAAAATTCAAGCACATGCTTGGTTAGAAAGCATACTGTCAAACTTATTTCTAATGGCCTCCCAGAAAGCAGGGATAGAGATGTCATCAGGTACTTCCTTAAATGAAGGCAGGTAGTTTACATCGACAATTACGTGATCATGAGTTCCTTCTTGAATCACAACATCAAAACCAAAGACTGTGAGGTTAAGCCTTCTCCTAAGCCAATTTGCAGCATCTGTAACTAGCTTAAGGTCAATAGACTCGATACTGGCTCCAGAATTCATGATGACACTGGCGGTGGGTAGAGATTTCAAGCTATCAAACTCTAGAGGTTTGAGGTCATTACCAATAGATGAATTTATCAAAATATCAGCATTTGGTATCGACTTTTTGACAGCATAGAAAACTTTCTCACCCAAGACATAGAATTTGTACAAAGTGGACGAATGATCCACATATTCCTGAATAACAGCTGGAAGAGGAACGTTTAAATTCTTAAAATCGTCAACTCTGAAAACTATTGCCATCTTATGAGCATCACTAACACCGCAAGCAACTTTTGGTTTCACTATACATGGAAGAGACAATCCAGCATCAGCTAATCCAGTCACGAAATCAACTTCGCTAAAATTATCAACCTTAAGAAAACGTGCCCCTCTAATCAAATAACCACCTTCAGTATTCAATTCTAACAAACCAAGTAAAACTTGTTGAATTTCAAGCCGATCCAATACAGGAAAAATGTTAATCAGCGGATCAACCACACAGAAATCCCGATGCTGATCCAAATAACTTTTCAGTTCTTGCATATTTTGCGTAAAAGTAAGTTTTTCCTCTTCAATAGATAAAATTTCATCAGTGGCTTTATGAAGAACAATGTCAACATCCTTTAACTGAGACGATAAAGGAAGCTTAGCCGTAAGAGGCACAAACATCAACCCATTTTGTGTAGGACACAAAGGAAATGCACCCCTCTTGGCAAAATCTTCAACACGCGAAGGCTTCATTACATAACCGACAGTCAAGAAATTGCTCCCGGTTAAATTTTTATTTAACCGACAAACAGTCAACGGCAACTCCTCTAAATTTTCAATATTTAAAGTGTCACATGAACTTCCACTTTCACCTCCAACATTCAAAACAACAATCAACCAATTATAGCTTCTTAATTTCGTTAATAACAACTCCTTCTTACTCGAAAGCAAATAAATTATACTTCCACCTTCATTATTACACCATTCCGGCATAACAACTTCATTTACAGAATCATTTAAGATAAAGCAATGAAGTGAGTATAAACCAGCTATTCTTTTTAGAATACTGACCTTATCGTCTTGAAGTTCGACATTATAAGCAATTCCGATACGAATTTTGGATAAAAAGAGTGTTCTGATTAGAGATTCAACATCTGGATGTAGTGAAGATACATTCTTATCATCTCCATTAACAAAGAGTACTGATTCATCCAATATCACACCTTTTACAACACTCATATCTAAAATTACAATCATAATAATAAAAAATCATGTTAGAAATGTGGAAAAAATTAAAAATGTGACATAATTAGAATCAAATTAAATGAAATACACAATGCATGTTTGGGAAATTAGGTTTATGGTGATTAAAAATCAAATAGGATCAAACGAAAATTTCATATTACAGTTATGTGGTTGAGAGAAAAAAAAAATGAATTGTTGAAATAATAAAAGAAAAAAAAAAGAGAGAGATTGAAAAAATTAGGGTTACCTGAAAAGAGTGTGAGAGAACGGAAGAGTACTGTGCGTGCGGTGTGAGGAAGAAGAGACGGAGAGGAAATGGTTTGTAAGCGTGTGAGGTTACCGGCCACACGTGCCAAAAGCCCAAAACATTGTGTAACTTCTTTCTTCCTCCATTATCTTTTCTATATTTATTTTTCTGCCATTAGGATTGGATTAATCCTTTATTTTTTTTAGAAAAAGATATTAGTAATTTCAACTAATTAATTTTCATACAAAAAAAAACTAATTAATTTTAATCAATTATTGGTGTCTTACCAAAAACATTAATAATTATTGGTGTAGTTTCTATTATCATCAATGTAAAATAAAATTAGTATTTTGGGGTTATTCGTACAATTTGAAAAATATAATTATTACTCTATTGTATTAAAAATAAAACATATATAATAATAGACAAATGCACATTTTAGATTCAATAAAAATTTTATGTATCTGTTTTATATTATAGTCCATATATATCTGTTTTTTAATGAATTTAAAAAATACATTTATCTCTTATAATAAGAAATAGAGATAATATTTATTATTAAAAATAATAGTATTTTGCTTGCTCATTTCTAGTATTAAGAATTTGCTACTTTTACATCTTAACTTCGAGATGAAATTTGTTAAACGCCAAGCAAATTCGGTAAAAATAATAGTATTTTGCTTGCTCATTGAAGTCTCTTTTTAGTAGATTGTTTGATACTTTGATTTGTGCTTAGATAAAGATATGACGGTGGCAGATATGTGTAGGCTTGGGTGGGAGTTATGTGGGTCTGGGTGGCGGAGGCGTTTGCTTGCTTGAGAGGAACTTTTATGAGAAGAATGTTGTTCTGTTGTGGTTAATGTTGTGTTTTAAGTTGATTCTCCTGATAAGTAAGAGTGATGTCTAAATTCTATTAAAGATTACTTAGTAGATAAAGCTAACTATATATTGATTTTTTGACTCTAAAAGAGATATCTTTGTATAACGATGTTATCTAGAACCACTTTCGCTTAGCAGTTTCTTTATGACAAGCTACCCACAAAGTTTATTTACATCATTTTTTTTCTTAATTGTTCTGTTGATGGTGCAGTTTGGAGTGGCTCATCTCCTAGTTGGAAATTCAGTGAGTTCCTCTTAACTATGCCATTTCATTGACATTCCAATATTGTCATTTCATTGACATTTCAATATTGTAGATTTTATAGTTTTTACAAAAATATTAAGACATATCTTCAAACAATTTAGTTATTCAAACAATTTAGTTAGTCTCAATCTAGCCCGTCCATATAGAAAGTTAAAAATGATAAAGTTTTTAATGATAAATTAATTTTTATTGATAGAATAATATTTACCACCAAAATCTATGTCTGATGCTGATTTAAGACAAAAAAAATTGTTTTGATTTCAAACTTTTGGTTGCTGAATAATTTTATACCTTAGTCGTCTTATGAACTCTATTCTTAAACAGATCTTGTGCTCGATTTAATCTATTTTTCTTTGGCGGCTTCTTAAAAAAAGAAAACCATATAATAATTATTTCATATCACTCCACTTCATCTACTTATTTAATATGAAGTAGAAGTTTAAACCATTTTTATTAATTATCGATTAAACAATTTTTGTTAATTATTACTACATCCGTACCAAAATATATGCCGTTTTGACCAAATAACACAAATTAAGAAATGTAATCAATGTTATATGGAAAAGATAAATTATGGGTTAGTTTACAAGATTATCTCTCGGTATATGAAAGATAAATTATAGAATTGAAAGAAGAAAGAGAAATAATTAATTAAGAATATAAGAGAAAAAATAATATTAAATGTTTCATTGATAATGTAAAACGACATATATTGTGGTACAATTTTTTTTCTCAAAACGATATATATTTTGGTACGGAGGGAGTAATTAATTTACATTGTCAAGTAAATAGCAGTAGAATATTATTTGAACTGCAAATGGATAACAAATTAAACAAAACAAAAGAGATGGAGTAGTGATTTTCTTATAAATCTTTAAGGAGATGGAGCAAAACAGGAAAATTTCTCACTACACCCCCCTAATATTCTCTTTTCCCCCTTAAAATGGTTTTTGTATGAGAGTAAACTTTTTTTTGTATGAGAGTATATTGGGGGGAAAGAGAAATGTGGGAGTGGAAAGAGAATTTTTCGCAAAACAGTGATCTGAACAACTCGTTTAGTGTTATACTATAAATCATTACAACATTATGATGTTAGTACATCAAAATTCAAAACTATATATAAAAGCAGGAAATGGGTAATTGGATAGACAAGATACGATAATAAAAAAAAGATAAAATAAAACAAAAATTGAAAAAACAAGTAGAATTATTCCAAGAAAAAAATAGTACATATAAAAATGGACTTAATTAGATAGGAATGGCTCTGGTGACTCTAGGGTATACAACAGAGGCAGGATGACCCATGATTCTCCGACCCTTCCTATGCTTAAAAATATACACAAGAGCTCCAACCGGCCACTCCACCACTGCCGCCGCCACAAACGCCACGAACCCGAGAGTTGGCCCCACCACCTTGCACCTGCAAGGGTTGCTTCTTGTGCCACATTGTACGCAAATTGGAACCCCCATTCCAACCATTTTCAATTTCAATCAAAAGAAATTTGCTAGAGCTTGTAGTAGTTCTGTTTGATGCTTAAATTTGTTGTTGTTGATGTTGCTGTTTGAGTTTGTAGAAGCTTGTGTTGTTCTATGCTTTTATAATGTTTGGATGTGATGATGTGTTAGTGCTACGTGTCTTTAGCTTAAGAATTATTGGTGCACGTGTCATTACTTGCTTCATTTGTTTGACACGTGTTTTGTCTCTTTTATTGTGTGCGTTACTACTTTATGCATACACTGACACAATGACACAACAAGTGGCAAGTCCCGAGATAGATCATAGATCGCAGCAAATCAATAGTCTTCTCATTTTCTCTCTTTCTTTTTTTTGTTAAAAAATAATCTATCTTGCCACGAAAACTTCATTTGATCTTATACAAAATTAAGAATTGGATAAAGTTGTACCAAAAAAAAAAATTGGATAAAGAAAAATTTCAGGCATATATTATGTTATAGTATTTCATTGATTAGAGTGAGTGTTTTTAGGCATGAGATTTATCTCAATCGACAAAGACATATATCATTTATATGTAGGGGTCATATTTTAAATCTCAAATATCTTAACAAAACAAAAGAGTTTGAATTTTTAATTTATATTTTTTTAGATGAAAAATAAAAACTTAGATCAATAGTAAAATACTATATGCACATTAAAGTGAATGTTTCATTTTTGTTGACTACAAAGTGATTGTTTTTAATTGAAGTATGATAATTGTGAATTGTTCACATTGCTATCTCAAATTCATAATATATTTTTAAGGAAAATACTAAACAGTGCCTTAGGGGCACTAGTTAAACTCTTTAAAAAAGAAATTTTGTCTCGAAATTTGTGCATTTAATATCTCTATGTTGGAACTTGTGCATTACTTTTATCTTTTATTTCTTTTTTTAGTATACTTAACAAGTGCCTCCGGGACACTGTTTAGCATTACCCTATTCTTAATTATAACTTTCTCCCAAGAAATTAATATATATTTTTTAGTTGGTTCATGTTTAGTTTAAGTATGTACATGTTTAGTTGGAAACTACTTGAATAATCATTTGATAATTCGAAATGAACATATAAGTTTTTATAATTCAATATCAATAGTTATATTACATAGATCAATTTAAGATTATGTGTTTAGTAAAGATAATCAACGGTTAAATTAATAAAATTTATTGTTTATAACGAATTATTGAGCAGAACATCTATATCCACTACTCACAAATAAACTAATTGAAGCCTTTGTCCAAATGTTTCACAAATTGAGCATCTTGTACCTTCATCTTTATTATCTGTGAAAACAGAATAAATTCTCATAAAAGTGTAAAAATGTGTTTGTACTTTATATGCAACAACCCAAATACCAAACTTTATAGAGATTTAACTTAACTAACACATATGACATTTTATCACAATCAACATGATCCTTCTTTGAATTAAATACATTACTATTACTTATATGATTTCATTACTCGATCATGTAATTAAATTGATACCTTCACCATGCACATAGTATTGAGCAATGACACAACAATTTTACATTCTTGGTCATATTCTATTTTGAATTTGTCTGATAAATTTGATGCAAATGAAGACACCACTCATTATACATGAATGGTTAGCAAGAAATTGCAAGTAGTGCGGTGGTCTAGAATTATCAAGAGGTAAAAAAGGAGTGGCTCATTGCATCCTACAAAAAGTTTAGAATAGTACACTTTTTTAATTCTATTCCCTGCATTATATTCCTTTCTTAATGTGTTATCCCAAAGACATGTTTTAATTATATGCAATTGTAGCCACATTTTGTTTTTGAAATATATGCACACATCAAGATGTATATGAAAATTTACAAATTTCATTAATGTTTTGTGAGTGAAAATTGAACTCATTACTCGAGATTTACAACTTATAACAGACACATATAGTGTGCAGTGTGCACTAACCATTTGTACTATATCACACATGTTACAAATTTTAATTATTTGAATTGAAAGAAACTATGAGTAATTAAATCCAAAATCAACACAACGTTTCATTAAATTAAAATGTTGCTAAAAGGATGGTTTGTCTCAGAAAATTGTGGAAAAAATAATGACTAAAAGATATTCTATGACATGTGAATGCTACATTAAATTAAGGTCCCAATAATAATTGGGCCACATAAGAGGAAGAACAGTGCCAGCTACACACTTTATTCAAAGTGAATGAGGCATTTTATTCTATTGTTAGGAAGCTACATAGTGCAAGGTTAATTACCACTCAGCATATTTTCTATATGCTGTAACTTAATTTCCTTCTTTTTTTTGTCAAATGATCTAATTTACTTTAGTATTATACAATTTTAATTTTAAAACTTAAAAAAGATAAATAAAGTTTGATTTGGATTTCATGTTAAAATATCATTTCAAACTAATAATTTAATTGATCACCGAGACTACAAGGAAACTAGTTAATTGTTAATATATCGCTCAAGCCCGTTTGCTCAGTAGTTTTCACTTATTATAATTTCAGTTCAGCGGATACTTTTTAAACTAGACATCTTCCACCATTTGACATGCATTAGTATTCGACACTGACACGACACTAATGCATATGATTATATTAAATTATGTCGTTTTTTAAGCCACTTGATTGTCCTAGTGGTATTGGCTTGAGAGACCTGTGAGTGTGCTTCTCTTCGAGATCTCATTTTCGATTCTCTTCTGTGCCAATTTTGGTGGGCTATTTTAGCTTCTTAAAAAAATTATGTCTTTATTTTAACTTACTGATGGTGTCAATGTATATTATTTGTGTCGTGTTAAATAAGCTTTAATGTTTGATGATCTTATAACCCTCATGAAATACCAAAATTAAACAGCATGATGGAAGGAGAAAAACTAATTAAAGTGCAAGTGATGTATATGAATCTGATATTCTGATCACCATATCTCATACAAAAGCAAATATTCTTGAGCACCATCAAAGTATAGGGAATAAGGAACCCAATATATTATTGTCATAAATAATGCTAGTGGTGTATGGAACATAGTTATATATACAAAAACTTAACCCTTCTAAAAAAGAATGAAATTTTCTCACTAAACTCTCCAGAAACTACTACAAGATTGACCTATTTCTACACCTCCAAATTGAAAGAGTAAACACAAGGTCCACTGCATTTACAACAACCACATGTAGTTCACAATCATAAATCCTCAAATACCTAAAGAATTGAACTAACAAAACCAAAGTTTTCTTCACCTTTCATACTATACCATAGTGGAAATTTCCAAATTGATCTAACTTACCTAATGCTAGCTAATGCATGACATTTACTTTTTCTCATATCAATCATGCACTTAACATGAGGCAAGAACAATAGCAATACTTTCCTACATCATTCTTAACTTATATTCTTTCTCTCCCTCTTTCAGTCTTTCACTCTTTTATTTCAACACTTGGACTCAAAAGTAGTAAATCCCAATCAAGTCCTTATTAATTACTCTAGAGAATGGCTTCTTCAACTCACAATTGGATGTATCAAAAGACTACACTAGTGCTAATTATTATTTGTATTTCATTTTCCTCATCAGTTGAAGAAACCATAATAACATCTCCAAAGAAGTTAGACTATCCAGCAGAATACACTGAAATCAAGTGTGGATCATGTCCTTGTGAATTTCCATGTGGTGACCAATCTCCACCACCTCCATCTCCACCACCTCCTTGTCCACCACCAACACCACCGCCTCCACCACCTCCGCCTCCACCATCACCCCCTCCTCCTGCTCCCAAGTGTCCTCAAAATTGTAACCCTTTGCCACCACCGCCACCGAGATTCATATATGTGCCAGTGCCGGGTCAGGTAAACCAACCTAAACCATATTGGATATATTATTACTCTGGAGCTGAAAACCGAGCTGTGAGTTTGCTGGTTTTAGCTTTTGGAGGAGGACTCTTAATTGCAACGGTATTTGGATGATATCATCATATGAAACTAAAGCTAAACTTGTTCAAATAAGTTTCATCTTATTAATGTTCTATTCTCTTATTCTTGTTCACATTTTTGTATGTGCTTTTAATTTTCATGCACTTATTATGTCTGTCCTGGTAACGCACAGGAAAATTTTATTCAATATTCATAATAGTTCAAAATTAACTTAAGTAACAATTTTTTTACTAGTACTTATAAAAAATTTTAAGCTATATAAATTTTTATAAATTATACTGTTGGATTGAATGTTTATATCATATAGATCATTTTTGTAAAATTTCAGACAAATCTAAAATCATTTGACATGTTATTGAGACACATAAAGATTAACGGTGTTTAAGAAATAAAAAATTATAAAATTGTTAATTTTGATGTGTCTTCCCAAAATAAAGTCCTTGAAACATGCAAGGATATTGAGAATATTAACTGATTCATTTTCTTGAAGAATAAACTAGTAACAAGAACAATACAAATACAGTAGTTGTTAAAGTAATAATTTGTCAAAAAAAAGAAAAATAGAGTAATTTTTATTTTGGTATGGAATGAAGTAATTAATACTACTACCAATTTTTGACCCAAAAAAAACTACTACTGCCGATTTTCCTAATTTATGTGATTTTGTAACCGATTGTCAGCTCTAATCAAGTGCTTCAAAACTTGTTATTGAAGGATTTAATGTCATAGCCAACTGTCATGCGAGCTATTGTAGGAAGGATTAAGAATTGCAATATGGACGGATGGGTTGTATATGGGCCTAGGCCCTCACTCAGTAATCATAAACAATAATTTTTTTTAAATAAAATCATAAATAATGTTTTTTTAATTAATAATCCCTTCGTTCTAAAACTATTGTCCTTTTAGAATTATGCACGTAGATTAAGAAACAATAAAGATTGATAAGTTAAGTCTCTTTTACCCTTACTTTATTAAGAAAGAGAAAATATATTTAATTAATATTTTAACTTTTGTAAGGATACAAATGGTAAACTAACTTTAATTTTACATTGGTTTTCGAAAAGGACAATAGTTTTGGGACAAAACTAAAAAGCTAAAAAGACAATAGTTTTGGGACGGAGGGAGTACTAAATAAGCTAAAATATAAAAGATAAAATTTAGGTGCATTTATTTAGATGTTTTACGCATGATTCTTAATATAAAATTTACTACTACCTCCGTTCCTTTTTACTTGTCGTTTTAGAAGAAAAAAAAGACCAAAATAGGAGTGTGTATTTTTGCACCTAAATTTCCTATCATGCCCTTTTTAAAATATATATCATATTTTTAATCCACCAATAAATTTATACTTTTTCACAAACATTATCTATTTTCAAAAAAATTGTAACAAACTTTATTTAAAAACAAACTTTGTATACAATAAAAAGATTATATTGTTTCAACAAAAAATATTATACAAAATTTAGTCAATCAAATAAAATAGAAAGAGGGTATAATAGGCAAAATATAACCTAAATTGCCAAAATGACAAGTAAAAAGGAACAAATATTTTTTTTCTAAAACGACAAGTAAAAAGGAACGGAGGTAGTATTTAGTAAAAAAATACATAAAAATTTTTATGGTTATAACTACATTGAAAAAATCATGTATTTGGTGAAATTATGGTGAGTTATGTAATCATACAAAAAACATCTAAAGAAATCTACCTAAGCTTTTTCCAAACACAAGTTATATGACAAAAAGAAATACATATGCCTTCACTATATTTTGATTTTACTTTTTAACTATGTGAAATATTGATATAATAGTTTTTAAATGTGCAAAAAAAATGATAAAAAAAATTTAAATATGTTTTAATTAGTCATTTAATTCTTTAAATATAATTTTTTATTAGTTAATCTACTATTCAAATGTTTTTTGTATTAGTCAAATTTAATAAGTTTGTATATTATAGTAACAATACATCATATATTTAGAGACTAAAATAATTATTTTTAATTTTTTTAATATTAGACATGCATGTGCCAATAGTTCAAAAAGATATATAATATCGGCTCTCGCTATTCAATACTTCTGCGTTTGTCCCTAAATTGCATCATTCTATTTCAATAGTAAAGATTTATAGGAATATGTAATTTTTTTTATTACCTTTCCATTTTATCTTCCTCTAGTTGCTATTTATTATTTGATTAATATACATAATATACTCACTTTTTTCAATACTTGTCAATCATGACTTCAAAACTTCTTCAGTGCTATCTTGTAGACGTGTACTAGTAGTACACGAGGATGCATATATCTATACCAGGATTGTTCACAACCATAAAATAAATTGTACTGCACTAACCTAATTGCAACAACCCTTAAAAGAATCAAAGTCTTTGCATTATTATTTTGATGAAAGAACTCTTGGCATATATGTTCAAACTAATTTGCTGCTTAGAACATGATTAGTGAACCAAACTACATTTTGTTGTGCATACAACTAAGCTCAAAGCTTCTTATTAGTTTACAGATCGAAGAGTATATAAATTTAAAAAATTATTACTAGGATTAGGATAATCCATACAAGCTGTTTAGACCCTTTATTACACTAAGGTGTCATTTTGTATCAAGTGGATTAAACCTTAATTTTCATGTAGGCTAGTAGTGCAAATCTTGCTTCAATGTTAGGGCACGTGATTGTCTTTACCCGAATAAACTCTCTCCATGCTTTAATTCCCGGTAACACTCGTGAAATACTTCCCGGGTCACTATTATGAGCAAAAAAATTACTTACGCTGTGTTTAAGAAATTTAATTAAGTGTAATTAATTTTCTTGATTTGATATAAAACATCAGTTAAGTTTACTGTATTGTCATTTTAAATCACAAATATCAAAGCATAAAAGTGGAATAATTGTTTAAAAAATTATAGAATTAAATAAAGGTATATTTAAAATAGTAGTATTAACTATTTTAAAAGTAGTGAATTTTAATATACCAAAATATTTAGTTAATTAATTATGAATTGAATGAAATTTGAACTTAACTAACTGTTGAACTTAACCAACCTTGCCAACCACGATAATGAATGTTGCTAACCATGATTTTCAGGTGTTTAAATGTACTTGGTATTCATTATAATTTATAATCTCCCAAATTCTGTTTAAACATACACTATGTTTAGACACAATATTATTAACCATATTTTATGTTTAACCTTACTATATCTTAAGTATTCAACTTGATCTTTTACGCATAATAACAAGTGAAAAGCCTGCAGACATCATTGACTTACGGTCATTTGTCGCGGAAGAATGTTTAAATATACAAGGAAAGTGGAAAACTCCATTGAAAATATTATAAACATTGTGGCAACTGCCAACAACGTAGAACACATTTAATAGTGAAAAACTCAAGTCCCAATGTAATCTATTATAATTATAATGCAATTCGTTTAATAGTTAACTAAATCTTACTTCTAAGAGTTACCACTTACCAGTGCACAAGTACATTGATTGACAATCCCCTGGAAGCTCATTGGATCGTAGTATAAGACCATCCACATCCATGACATGCATCCATTATGGTGGTGTAAATGGATCTCACTCGATATAATATTATTTTATACTTTTCTATTATTTAAACTACTCATCTAAATATTCATACCACTTTACTGAAATTTAAAATAAATCCCACTAATAACTCAATATACACTAACTTTAAGTTCTTATCTCATAAATGTCCCACATATTACTCATGCAATACACACAAGCATCGTGGTATACTTTGACAACGATAGTTTAAGTATGACCCACCAATTGAATTTAAATAATATTATATATCTGACACATGGTGGCTTAGCACAGAATAAACCATGGCGATATTTGTGCTCTTGAGAATCTTATGTTATCTGAAGATCACAAATCCACCTCAGGATCTGCTATTTTATGTGGCCCTAACTTGATTTATTAATGGTCTCATAAAACGCTAACTTGATTTCTTAGTGGTCCTAAACCCTAAACCAGTTAACATTTTCCTTGGTTTGGTCTAAATTATGTTACAACATATATGGTGATGATAACTGTGAGAGAGAAGGGAAAATGAGGAGAATATCAAGAGAACTACAAGCTAAATACACAATATCCTGTATTCAAAAAACATTCAATCACTTTACGTTGTATAATGAAGCAAGTGAAGAGAATATCAAGGGAAAGGAGTTTGATAAAGTATTCACAAGCCAAATAAAAGTCAAAGAGAAGTTAACTTTCTTGTTAATACCTAATAAAAAATTATAATATTTATTTCATTTAATCATATATATTGAAGCTGTCCAGTATATGATATAATTAACCAAAGGGTTAAAATGTTAAATAATGTTGTACATAATCTGAATAACTCATTGCCAGCCTAAATCGAATGCTTCATATATTAGTCATCTGTCAATCATTGCAATGCAATAGAATATCTTTGGACAAAGAGCATCAAAATCTAGATCAATGCAGAACTACCAAATTATAAGTCTGAACCTAGAAGATTATGTTTGATCTTGTGCTGCTGCGGACACCGAGATGTATATCCATACTATACTAGGTTGTTTCATAGAGAACTGCGGTTCAATGCCTTAATTACATTACGATGCCAAATTGCAGTGTCAGGATTAAACCTTAATTCCCATGTAGGCCAATAGTGTAAATCTTGCTTCAATGTTAGGACACGAGGCTTCCCATTGAGGTGAACTGTCTTTACCCGAACAAACTCTCCATGCTCTAGTTCCTGATAACATTCATGTGATAATTAGAAAACAAATTACTTCATGAAATATGCAAATCTCCCATACTTAAAAAACAATAGCTTGAGCGCAAAAAAAGTCAACTAACACTTTGAGGCAAGTCAGATCATCAAACAGGTTTAAAAATTCCATAAATGATTTCATATCAAAAAAACAAATTCCGTAAATGATTTATGCTAATTAGTAACACAACCTAAATTAAGCGGGCAAACAATTCAATCATATATTATAGAATCTTGCAAGTTGCAACATACGGAGCCATATACACATGTCATTCAGTGTAGTGTATTCAAAATTACCACCGATACATATATAACTCAGTTTAGGAAAAAAGTGTAAGTTGCATCGATTCGTGCATAAGGAATGCCATACCTTCGTCACATTAACAAAAGAATCTAGATCTGGAGTTGGTTTTCCATTAATTTCAACTATCCACTGAAGAGCATACAGGCCATATCTATGTACAGGACTTCCATGACACCACCTATGAATTTGACAAATTTTGTGAGTTGATGCTTTGGTCAGACAAGCATACTAGCAAAATGCTGGCGCAAGTTCATGAATAAACAAGATTTATTACTTCTATATTTTTCTTTATTAAAAAAGTATTTACATGATAATAAGATTACTAAACCTTTCCAATTAATTACATATCTTTCTATTTACTATCCACAATAATTTGATATAAAAATAAGCAGAAAGGAATAATTTAAAAAAAAATTATATACTATAATTTTTTTAAGTGAGGGATGTTGTTAATCTGGACTCCAAAATTAAAGACGGAAATAAAATCATGAAATGATCAGTCCACGAAGTTATAGTGCAAATTTGGCAAAAGCTAAAATTTAAATTGTTCATAAACCCACTCTCAATTGCACAGTGGTATGCAAAGACGATGAAATAATGCTGATGTATCCAAGTGGTATCTTGTTCATTAAGCATATTGGTTTGGAGGATGTTAGGTAAATAACTGATTCAAACCTTATCATCTTTCCCTGTATCTGTTTCTTAACTTCTCTCATACTTACCATCATTCTGTCTACCCCTCTCCACTCTATCTCTCTCTGAAACCCTTAATCCTTCTGTGCTCAAGAGGCGGGAAGGGTCGAGAGTCAAAATACATTTAAATTAGGCTCGTCGGAGCTTCTCAATTAAAATAAATTCATAGTTCTTCAATTAGCAAAAACTAAGTATGAGCTCAAAATGAGAGAATTATTGGAAAAGATTAGATAGAATTTACTGAACATCCTCAACACCAATATGCTTAATTATTATTGAAAAACAATTCTTTTTCTACAATACCTTCTTGAGAACTTTATCCAATCTGACTCATAGTCTAAGTGAGCCCTCATAACATGAACACCCTACCACGCTGGTATTCATCATTCGGAACTTTATCCTTTTCTAGAATTAAAAATTTAAATACACAAAGTTAAAATCGTACCTTGCCACATATACACCGTGACCCTCTTCAGGAAGAAATCCAAGAGCACGTACCGCTGAATGTGGATCTTGAACTATACAACCACACCAATTAATTGTACGAGTTGTTCCATTTCCATCCCTAAGATCGGTTCCCACAAGAAGTTCAACCTCTCGTCCCTAGACACAACCGCACAAATCAATAATAAAGTCATAACCCATGTACCACAATAAATATGTAAAAAGTTCAATCCGCAAAATCTACAAACTCTAAATAGGAGGACAAATATCCATCGTACCTGCCGGAAAATAGTCATCTGAAGCTTGCCATCATCTGTATCAGATTTATCCAAAGCTTGACAAGCCTTTTCAATGTCACGGAAGCATGTAACTGGTTCCTTATTAATTGCTAAAACCATGTCCCCTTGCTCCAAAAGATTCTCTGCCTTGGATCCAGCCAAACAACTTTTAACACGTAAAACCTGTCGTCTTATTGGGTCTTTCTTAACAAATGCCTGCAATAATTTTACCCAAAAACATTAATAACAAATTTTGATAATGGAAGTACCAAAACTAGTTTTTTCAAGGAGTGAAAGAAAGCAACAGAATCTAAGAATAGCCAAACAACAGATTAAAGAGAGACTTGATAAATAATTTTGCCCATTAGTAAGAATAAACAAAACGAGGGCAGCACATAGTTGGTTATAAAAGAGTTATTGAGTGGTTTTTTTGTTTCAAATATTCTAAAGCGAAACCTCAAACCGTAAAGGAACATCCATCATACCTGAATCCAAGCATCACTTAATCCAAAACTGCGAGCCTTTGAAAGTAGTGTTGGATAAAGTTCAACTTCTAATATTCTCAGAACTGGCATATGCCTTTTGACACCATTTATTAGAAGGGGCGGGCCATTCACACCAGATATGATCTTGTCTAGGACCTCGCTTATTGCATAAATTGGAATCCCCCTCACAAATTGATGATCTTCTGATGTACTGCCACTGAATTTGAGCTGAAACACGGAAATACATTCAAATTAATAAATAAAAAATACATCACATTTTGTAAACAATCAGGATTTATCAATAACCCTTCCCCTCTCTTTTGCAAAATTGAATAAAGAAACTGTTAAATGTTATTGCTTCATTTTTCACTGTTAAATGTTATTGCTTCCTTTTATAATACATCACATTTTAAAATATAGGTCTCATGAAATATTATTGCTTCCTTTTCACTGTTAAATGTTTTGAAGTTTGTTCAATAAATATTTGGAAATTAGTTCAAGGCTTTTATATGCAGCGGCCACAACCTAGGATCGGTGGGCATGTTACATTATACTGTAGATGTTTGCCACCAATCAAAAAAATCTTCAATTGTCACACCTAAATATCGCCCCAAAAAAATTGTATGACATGTTTGTGTACATAAGATTAAAATTTGGATTGAAATTAATGAACCATAATCATTTGATGCTTTTTTGGGGAAAAAACAGATAATGAGTAAACCACAATAGAAAGACCACACTACATATGATAAGAAGTAATAATACAATGATAACAACACAATTACAAAATGGATATTTTTCATTCCCTTCTTTTTATTAATATATTAATTAATATCATAATTGTATTCTTTGTTCATCCAGACTTTCAATTATGCCTACAATCTGGCATGAAAATAATTAGTCATCTTATTATGTAGAAATTATGAAAATAATTATGCCTACAATGTGGTATGAATAGTTAGTCATCTTATTAGTAATTAAACATTATCTACCAAACACCCCCAAGAAAATATTACAATATTACCATTCCTAACGTTTTCTCTCCCTCTATTTTTACCTTTTTGCTTTCCACCCTTCCACTCAAACACATTTAGGCAGTAGAAGAATGCTACAGACATTCCGAGTTTATTTGGTAGAAATTTTGCTAAAATAATGTGTGGTACTTGTTTATTCTTATAAAGATGGGAGGTTCATAGTCCTTACGAGTTTAAATAGTCTGAAAACCACATTTGAATTCTGCCAAATTTCAGGCAATTTAATCTCAACTGTGTAACATTACTCAATGAGAAGGATTTAATCTTGTTAAGACTTAATGAAACAGGCTAATTAAAAAGGTTATGTACATATTATTTAATTTCTGTGATTTGTGATTCATAGTACTTAAGAACAGTTAAAGGTCTTTCTTAATTAATATTAGAAAAGAAAAAGGAGCAATGGCTTATAGACTTCAAGGACAAACCCACCATCAGGTAGCCTTTTGAAGTATGAGTAAATATTGGTTGGTCTCGTCTTTTCCCAGGTTTCATCTTTCTTCTCTTTTTCTTCTTCTACGAAGATACAATTGTTTTAAGTTAGGCTTTATTATTGATACAAATGAGAAGACCAAAAACTAACATTGAATATGTTCATTGTTTGAAGTCTCTCATAAGGGGATTTTAATCATTATGGTATATATATTCACAAAGTCTGCTTATTCTTTTTTAACTTCATTTTTAAATTAACATTGAGGTAGACGGTCATTAAGAAACATATCGTAAAATGGGGTAAGGCAAATTCATACAACCTTCTATTCTATTTTTTTTAGTAGTTCTTACTAAAAACTTGGAAAAGGCTTACAGTACTCCTTTTATTTTAATGTCTCTAAGAATGAATTTTTTATTATCCAATTTACTTTAGTGTTTTTTCTTATCTTAGGACCAATGAAGAGTGACCAGATCCATCCTGGTAAGTAAGCAAAAGAAAAACTGGTAAGAACCTGAGTAGAGAAGCTTCCCCATAAAGCTTGGACCCTGCCTTGTTCATCTGTTAGCACACCCGAAAATGAACTACCAAAATCTGTATTCAAACACATGGAGAGTAAGACATTTATCTAAATGTGTATAATAGTTTTGGTTAAAAAAATGAAAACATCCAAATTTACCAGTATCAAGCTCAATAACTTCCATATTGGTCGCTCTGTAACGCGGGGAATCTGCAGATCCTATATTTAAAGCAGCTGAAGGATTGGTAACAACAGATTTCCTAGAAGTTGCTTGAAGGCTTCTACTTAAGCCCACAAGATGAACAGAATCTCCTCGACGTAATGCAGGATCTGAACAAAAACAATGTACCAATATTTTGTCAATATAGATAAATAAAAAAATATCACGAAAGTGATATGCTCACAAATCCCTTCCTTCCCACATCATCTAGATACTTGTTCAGACATCAGACAAATCACATATTAACTTTAAAAAGTTCCTCCATCTAGTGCTAGAGTTATTTAATCATTTACCAGAAGCAATCAACTTCCACACAAAATATGAAACTATCAAGAATCTACTTATATCATACTACCCTCACTGGTAAGACCAGTTTGACTTAACGGAAAGAGGACTGAAGAAATCAGACTTTGGAGCATCATAAACTCAACTTTTCTATTACTATTCCCAATTTCTTTTTATTTTAATTCCAAGGGGTAGCAGTTAGCTTATCTCAATTCAGTCGAAGTATAGATAGTAATATTTAGGAGTCACTGAGCATGAAACATGTTCTTCACCATTAAAAGTGGATTGGATAAAGCCACCTTCAAACAGTCTAAATTTAAGAAGTGTTATGGTCAAACCCACCTGGAAGTAATTCTGCTGCACGAACCACTGAAGCACCAACAGGTCCCAAAGCAGATGGATCATATGATACAAGAGCATAATTGTGAACAGGATGGAGAAATACCACCTGCCATTAAGAAAGAAGACACTACGATAAAGAAATTCTGTCTTGTTTATTCATTTTATATTATTAGCAACAAATACTTTAAGAAAGATTTACCTCTCCAGGAATTTCAATTGGGAAAGCAGCAAAAGCTAGGAACACATCAGAGGAAGATACTGCAACAGTATTCTTGTCAACTGCAACTAATCCCATATCATGACTGTGATATATTATAACGCCAGTTCCAAAAAAATGCTGTGAATGAACACCATCAAGCATACAGGATGGAGGAACGTGAACCTGAAGACGGGAGTCATTAAGAACCATTGAAAAACCACTAGCCAGTGACATTACCACACTACAGCATTAAGCAATATAAGACCTAACTCATAGAAGGGGCTATAAATCCAAAAAATAAAACAAAATTGCCAAGAGGAATGGACATAGACATTGAAATGCTGCAGTAAAATTTATGCCAAGTCAAGTTAATGATCAGAATTGTGATAAATTTCAAAAACTACCTCAAACATCACAAGAGTAGACTCAATCACACGTTCAGTGACTGATGCATTTGCTGTGGCAGCAGTTGCACCTTGATAGTCCATTAACCCATCATCCTGTATGGAACCTGATTTTTCTAGCTTACTTTCCTCGGGCTCATTTAAGGAAATATCAGCAACACTTTCATCAGTTGATAAGTCATCTACTCTCCGTTTTTTTATTATCCCATCAGATCCATTGTCGTGAGATACACACTCTGAAGGATCTTCAGAATTAGTTTCCATGCTAGTGACACCATCGATCAACTCCTGTTGGTTACCTTCACACACATCTTCCCCACAAGCATGATCACCAGTCAATGAACTTGGACGACTGGCCAGATTTCCAACATCTTTATTCCCAGATGTTAAAAAAGGGGAATCAGGCTGAAAAGCAGGCTTAGCAATCCAGAGCCCAGTACTGTCGTCCCGAGTGTATATCTGGGGAGGTGCATACCATTCACGGCGATCAACCGTCACCAACACCAACTGCAACCATCAGACAAGTTCATGAAACAAAATTAGAAATCGGTTATACCTTTATGAGTTCTCGTCATCTACATCGCTTCAATCATGAAACATTATCGTTTAAAAAAACTTTATGAAATAGTTAAAATATAATAAAATATATTTGATCTTATTATAAAGTATCATAGTTTATCTCCCAATATTGGTTTCTAATCTCAGGGTATCTTATATTACCACCTAGTATTAATTTCCATATGACATGGTTGTTATTATGATTTGTTTCCTGATTTCCCTATTTATTTAGGACTATGAATCTTTGTATCCTTATAACTAGGGGTTAATGTTTAGTCTTATATCAAGTTCTTATCGATAATATTCAGTCTCTTATCATTTTTCTCCTACTTTTATCTAAAACCCATAAACTTCAACAGTATCTTACACATTCCAACCAAATGGACACAAATGGACCAAATGAGGGTTTGCAAGAAGATGAACCAAATGGACACAATTTTATTGTGTAGTAAAGGTTTAAAAAGGTTGCGAAATTCTAAAAAATTAGCCTACAACAACAGGAAATTACTAGTAAATGTGTGTGTGTGTGTGTGTATATATATATATATATATATATATATATATAATCATATAACTTGATTGTATAGTAAACCTTACCTTACTTTGATGACGATCCACGTAGCTTATATACTGCAATGGTACTCGAGCACCCCTTGATAGCTTAGACAGAACTGATATCAGATCCTCGAGACAAGATATTTCTTCACCAGCAAATTTCTTAATTATTGCATGGCGAGGAACTCCTGCTTTAAAGAGCATATATCTGCGAAAGAAAATCGTGACACGTTCAACAAATCACATGCGTAATAGCAAAATGCAAAATAAACATCACAAATATCTTCTCCTTCCAGCCACGATCCTTGTGCATAACTCAATTATTGGCAAATTTGTCAAGTGACGAACAACTTTAAGTATTTGAATTTAATAATTCTTAAATACATCAAGAAATAACTCTTACTAAAATCATCATAAAATTATAACAAATTTACAATTCCACTAACCTAGTACTAGTTATAAATATAATTTAAAATAATAACATAAAAAATACAAACAAATATCCATTTTTTGTCAAATGGAATTGACTAATAAGTATGGAACAATCAATGTTTATCTTGGTATACATACCCTGGTTCTGTCACATAAACAAGACCACAATTGAATCGGAAGTTTCTAGCCTGCATTAAAAGTGATTAACATAACTAAATGAGAAAGGAAGGAAAAAATTAGAAGAGCAACAGAAGCAACTTGGGGAGGGCTGAGTAACATATCCGGAGTTTGAATGAGAAAAACATGTCAGTTGTTACTCCCTCTGTCCCTAATTATAAAACTAATTTATATTTCTGTTTTTGTCCCTTAATATAGGCCCTTTTCAAAATTCCACATGCATTAATGTTTCTTGACAAAAAAGCCCTCGTTTATTTTACCATTGAGAACAGTTTTTTTCTCTCTCTCATACGATATCAATAATTGTAGGGGTGAATATGTAAAATTAATACACATTTTTGACAAATATACTATAACTTCTTTTCTTAATACCCATGAACTTTGTTGGAGGGTCTTATAATAAGGGACGGAGGAAGTTGTATTCAAGACAAGCTTTTTCAATTGAAAGGCCATCTTCTTCAGCCTCTTAAATGCATGCAAAAGCAAAATCATATTTTCAACTACTTTTTTTTCCTGGGATGACTATAATATAATATAACTAACCTGCTGATATGAAAGAGGTTGGATCACTGCTCCACTGACTTCGAAGAAATAATTGGGAGTTATTGAGTGCAAATCTTGCACCTAAGATGAACATTTAGAAAAGTTAGCACAACATTAAGGAATAATCTTACTTATATTATTCAAGCTGATAGTCAAATCACAAGCATAGCCCTCACACGTGGACTCTATTAGAAAAAATCACAAGCCAAGTAGTGGCAACTATGAACCTAGTTTTATACTTTATCAGTTTCTTACAATTAAAATCCTAACACATTGCTGGGTGTTTCTATTAACTATGAAGTATTTTAATATAAGTACCTGTTTTAATCAGTTTTAATTTTATTACTTGGCTATATGGAACTTAGACACCCTTATCAGTTTCTTACGCCACATTTATTTGTTACAATCTAAATTGCAATTTCGATAACCTTGATCATTCTAGTCTATTAATCTGACTGTATTTTCAGAGCTTCCCAAGCTAAAATAAAATTGGTGAGTGTAAAAACTACAAAGTATGATTGAGATAACGCTTTTAATTTATATATGTAATTTCATGAAGTTAGGATTTCTTCAGGCATTCCCTTCGGAAAGAGTGGAATCATTGATTCACCACGGTGCCTTCCCATAAAAAAATATATAAATAGTTTAGTAGCCTGTCAAAGAGCACTAATGTGAAACGGTGCTTATAAAATATATACATCCATGGCATAAAACTCTCACCGATAGAGTTAAACTCTTTGACGTACCACCCCTTTCAATTTGTAATTCAATATTTGAGTTTACACTGTCATCAAGTATAGTCTCCAGTTTCAGGAATTGAGTAGTGACCTGCAATAATGTCAGAGTTCAACATTTGAGACCAACAGAACAAGGACCATGAAAACACCATATACAATGGTTGTTGAAGTGATAGATATTTTAAAATAAACATTTTAATATAAAACTTATATTTTGTCATAAAAACATAAAACTTATATTAAAAAACTCATACAATGGTTACTTTATTTTAACATTTACAGTTACTTCAATGGTTAATTTTACCAATACGTCTAATTCAATTATTTAACTTACCAGCATTAAACTTTTAGCTAATAATTGGCTGTATAGATTTCAGCATACTTACTAACTAAAATTGTCAAACAAAGCCAATACAACAACAAATACACATGAAACATAATAATAACACTCTATCGGAAAACACAAAGAAAGAATGCAGAGGATTTCATTTTTTGGAAGGGGGTGGGATTTCCCATCAAACATACTTCACCATTTACACGAACAAGTACATCCCCTGGTTCCAAATGTTTATAGGCTGGACCGCCTGGCACCTAAACAAGGCAAAGATTAAAGTTGAAGAAATTGAATTGAAATATCATCTAAACTAAAAGAAAATTAAAATTCTGGATAACAATTTGCTTACCACAGAGTCCACAACAAGCATTCCAGTTTCACTGGCAGGAGAAGCATTTCGTACTATCTAAAAAAAATCAAATGTTGTGTAAATAATGCAAGGCAAAGGCACATTTAAAGGAAATTGCTACTTGACAAAGATATTAAGTGAAACCAAAGACTAGAACAACCTGCTCTGTCTCAGTTCTGAGGCCAAGCCGACGAGTCTCATCAAACCCTTTATGGAGAAAAGTCACCTGTAACATATTTTACACAGTTATTGCCTCATGACCAAAGGAAACATCCACTTACATAGCCAAGAAGAAGAAAATATCTTTGCAAACATCTGATGCAATACGAAAAAAGAAAAATTGAGGAGATAACAGATTAAATATGAAAGGAATTAAGAAAGAACATAAAATACTTCAAACAATCATCTCATGTATAATGAGGAGCAGGCTAACGAGAAAAGATGTGAGAAATTGAAAGAAAAAAAATTAGTGGCATCACTAATTGCATCACTAATAAAACATAAGTGTTTACAATCATCTTAAGTCCAATATGGAAACACATTTATAACAGGCAGACAAGGAGCAACTTATGGGTCAAGAAATACATATAATAGTGAATTCAAGAAAAACATTAAGAAAGAAGCTTTGAAGAATAATTTCAAGGTCAAACCTGAAGAGTGCCACGAGGTATAGAGACGGGCATCCATTTATCAACATAAGTTTCGCTCCCCTTTTGAAGAAACCTTAATGCCCTCACAACCTGAAAAGTAAATCACTGTTTTTAGTTCTTCACTTGTCCCAATTGAATCAGTCACTCTTCACTAGAAGAGTTGTGCTTCTCCTTGGTTACTACATGAAGTGTCAGACAAGTTCAACAAATGTTCTAGAAGAGCTCACTCGTTCCAGAGGTAAAAAGAACGCCGATGCACTTGTTGTTTTGCTCCCAGCATTCAGGCCAACTGCTCTGCCTTGCCAATCTATAACCGGAGAACCACTTGATCCTCCTTTGGTCCCAGATGCTGCCTGTAAAGCAAATATCAATTAGCATATGGTTGCAATAAAGTATGGCCAACTACTAATTCACTACACGCTCATTACAAGTGTCTGACAATGTAAAATTGTTATTATTATAGACCCATTCCAAAGAGCCCAAATCACTCAATCCACAAATTAAGTTGCTAAACGAAGGCATAAAATTGGTTTTATACCTTAAAGCTAATTTTCTTAGCCTAACATCTTAAGTAGTGAAGATGATTACACATTTCAAATACAACATGGGAAAAATATTACACAGTGTTACAAATTACAAATAGAAGTAAAAAGAAAAGAAAATAAACAAACTCATAATTTGAGATTTTGAAGAAAAATGTGAGTAAATTTATAAGCATTTAATCTCACTTACTTGCATATAGAATGTGTTGAAGTCATTATATCCATCCCTGCATCAAAAAACGTTTAACAGTCTAAATTAAATTTGCTCTAAAAGGATCCATAACAAACAGATAAAAAGAATACAATTATTTTGCATCATACTTCTTATAGTGAGGAGCATCCCTATCCAAACGAGCTAGAGTACCAGCCAAAATGGAAACCTGGAAGTAAAAGCCAAAATAATTATAATTATTACAAGAAAATAAAATAAAACAATATACGCTAGTGTTTCACCTGCCTCTATCCATTTCCTACCAAGAAACTAAAAATAGTGTGATCAAATTTAAGATCTTTAACCAACTCATCAATCATCATGAATATTGTAGAAAGTGGAGATGTTTGTATGTGAAATGATGTGCATATACAAGAAAGTTTCAAATACCTAATTGAAATATTATTATTATTATATTAATTTCAAAACAATTTCTTGTTCTAATTTGTGCGCATTATTATCATAGATGAGTGTACGATGTGTTTGAGGATTGTCCAAGTTGTGTTGAAGAAAAGACCTTTTAGGACACTTCTCTAAGTTATCCAACATGTGTTGTACGGGTAGATGTCATACGAGTGTCAAACACCAACGTGTGTCCAACACCAATGTGTGTCCAACACCGTGACACGCTTAATCCAATGAGGATTTGTACTTTGTATATTAAGACCAAAAAAATATTCAAGAATGGTAGAATGCAAAACAGGACAGATAAGCAGAATAACAATTTAATGAAATGTGCTTATCTCAAAGATCGAAACAAAAAATCATGAAATCAGACGCAAAATAAGAGATTTAAATATAATAAAGTTCATACCTTCTCACCACTATCATTACCAACAACTCTTATTTCTAATCCAACACAAGCACCCTCAGGAGCAAGAGGTATCTCTTCATAATCTAGAAATTGTATAGCACTAGGATCATACCGAAAGAACCCAAAATCATGTACCTGCAGAAGTGTATCAATAGCCACTCAGAAAAAAGACGAATAAAAATAAATTCTCAGCATTAACTAATAAAAAGAATTTGAACATATGCACAAAATGATTATGTATAGAATTGAAACATATGCACAAAATATAGTATGAGCAGGTCCAGAATATGAGTTTGTAATTGTATATCATAAATAAACAGAAATTGAATATCACAAAATATACCAAAAAAAAAGTGCAATAAGAAGGAATATTCATTCATAATCATTGAATTGAATGAGAATATTATAAAAACGTCAAATCAAAAACAAAATTCACTCACTGGATCTCTGTAAATAGGATGAACCGGAACCTCTTCGCGGTTCAGAAACATGGCTTCAGCAACAACAGGTCCTGCACATTTGAAACCAAAGCGAAAAACGATAAGTTAACAGAAGATCGTTAAAGTGAACGGAATAGTAACTAACTAACGGCGAGCTTACCAGGCTTGACAACATGACGATTAGTGAGAATAATCCCACGGCGTTTATCGACGACGAAGCCGGTAGCGGAGCTAGCGGAAGCGGACTCAGTGTCGAAAGAGCGAGTGGCTGTTATTCGGAGGACGACGACTGCCGGAACGACTTTTTTGAGAGACTTACGCCAGTCTTCGGCAGTTACAGCGTTTTCCTGAAACGGCGGATCAATTTCCATGGACAAGTCATCCGTCTTAACGGCGATGGTAGAATCTAAATCCTCCAATCCTAATCTCTCGGATGATGGATCTTCCATTTAGGGTTGTGATGTGAATTGAATTGAAGTGAAGCTCAAGTGTGAAGTGAGTGTGTGTTGTGAACTCTGAGTCCACGATTGAGGGCTATGGTTTTTCTGAACTTTAACGTGTTTTTACGGAAGAATGAAAGTCACAGTCAGAGGAACACTAGTACTACTCGTCCTTCAATTATGATCATCCAATGAACAAACTGAAATTAATTTATTTCTTCTTAAATTTCTTGTTTCTGTTTTACTTTTATTTTATTTTGTCTACACTATTAGGGTTTGTTTGGATTGATGGAATGAGATGGGATGAGATGGAATGGAGTGAGATGTAGCGTTATTACGTTGTTTATTTTATAAAATATGAATGGAATGGAATGAAGTGGGATGGAACCTATTCCATTCAATACCACTCATTACTCTAATTTTTTTCATTCCGCCTAATTTGGGGTGTATGTGATGGAATGGAAAAGATTAATTTAACAACTACAACTTTATCCCTAATTTTATAATATTATTCTCACTCTTCACTCTTTTCTTCTTGTGTCACTCCCTATATATTGTGTTGTTTGCTCTTCTCATACTTGTTGCTTCTTCCTCGTATTAATAATATGTATCATGAACTTGACTTTCTTTGTTTATAATGTTTCGGTACAGAAAGAAAGAAAAATAAAATTGAAAAAAGGGATCACTTTCAATTGAAAAAAAAAAGGATTGGTTCACGTTTCTGTAAAAAGGATTGATTCGATTGGAAAAAAATCCGTTTTCCACTTAGTTTCGGTAAAATTATTTTTTCTCTTTTCATTGAAAAAAAATATCAATGAAAGAAATTTTGTTTGTAGAACATGAAAGGGATTGTTTTAGATCTGTAAAATTGAATCCTAGCAAAAAAGGATTGATATTGAAAAAAATTGTTTTTTTTTTCAAAAAATATTGTCTTATAAATAAAGGATAAAATTGGAATAAACAAGTTATAATTCATTCCGCTCCGTCTACTTTTCAAACAATGGAGTGGGAAATTAACTTCATTCCATCGTAAAATATCCAAACAATGGAATGAAATATCTATTCCATTCCGCTCCGCTCCATTCCGTTATGTTTCATTCCGCTCCGCTCCATTCTATACCATCAATCCAAACAGACCCTAGTATTCGGCCCAGTGGACGACGAGTCAGACATCACCCTTTTATTTTATATTTTAGATAAACTTAAATGAAACATAAAATAGAGTGATTGAATTTCGAATCTCGAAAATAGAAGTCCAATCCAATAATTTCAATCTTCTTTTTATCGATTGAGTTATAATTTGTGAACTTTCTTTTTTTACTACAATTATTGTAAATTATTCTTTTCGTCATTTTTAAGTGTCACTTTTTACTATAACATGAATGCATGACAATTCATTTTTTTAATTATCTATTATAAAAAATTTATATTTAAAAAATGTTAATTGAGATGAATTAGTGCTAATAGTGTTTATTTTTATATATATTAATAAGAAAACATGATAAAATTAGATTATATGAATAGTGAACTCAGTCAAATGACAGCGTTTGAAAAAAAACTCACTCAAGTTAGATTATGTGAATAATGAGTATTTATCCGTTATAAGCTAAAAACTTATAAGTAATCCCCTTATAGCCTAACTTAGTGTCTGTTTGGCCCGACTTATTTTCTACTTTTTTTCTTATCCTTAAAAATAGTAAAGTAAGAAAAAATTGTGTTTGACTCTACTTTTTTTTTATTTTTTACTTCTTTACTTTATTTCTCTAATACTTTTAAAGAAAAATATAGCTAAATTCAATTTTATACTTCTCTATTTCGTTTAAACTAAATAGAAAAGTAGAAAATAAGCCGGGTCAAACGGACACTTAATAAAACTCACTCTTGTTTCACTACCAAAAAATAGAACTCACTCTTGTTTAAGTCATTACCAAAACTAAGAGCAATAAAAACAGAATAATGAGCCTTTACCACTTTGTATGCCATTTTATACAACAGTTTCTTTACAAACCAACTACAAAACCATGTTTCTTAATGTCTTACTGTTACAACTTAATTTATTAACAATTACCAGTCACTCGATACCTCCACAATGGCCTGGACTGGCATAATTCATAATATATTATTCCCTTTTTTCTATGGAAATTTTATCTCACAAGCCCCAAGTGGAAAGCAAAAAGATAAGAAAAGAAGTTGGCCAACTGCAACTATTACTTAAAAGAAACTTCAGAAGTACAGCCAGCTATGGGAAGGTCACTTGGGGTGCATACAAGCGCCCTTTGCTGTAAATGTCTCAGACTCTGTTCCATGCTGACTTGAACCATATCAGCTAGCATTTTCTTTGCTTTACCAGATTGATCATCCCCATCAATCTGTGATATGATGTTGCATACTATATTCTCAAGAGTGTCAGGTTGAAACTCAGATCTTGGATAAGGAGATTCTCGAAGTAGTTGCAAAAGGGTGCGCGCTTTTGTCTGAGACTTGGGTGTTCCTTGAACAGTAAGCTCGAGTAGTCCTGGAATGACACCTTCTTTAAGAATTGGTTCCCTGTATTTACATCGATCGCTTTGGCACAGTGTCAATAGTGTTCCAACGGCATGCTCCCTACTTTGGAGAGTGCCATTTTCGAGAACCTCCACAACTGCAAGAATCCCACCTTCCTCGGATGTCAATGCGGTTCTGCATTCCTCATAATCTACTGAGGGTTCTATCAAAGCACAGCACTTTTCAGCTGTTTTTGAGGACTTTTTGCAAGTTTTGAGTATATCAAGTATGAAAGGGATTGGATTTGTTTCGAGAATAATGCTAAGAGTATCGGGATATGTTGATAAATTAGAGAGAGCCATAACTGCATCGGCTTTCGCCTGTGGGCTTCCGTCTTTAAGAATCTCCACAAGAAGGGGAATGGCGCCACAAGCACTAATAATTGGCTTGTTGGTTGAAGAGGCAGATAGTGTGAGCAAAGCTGCAGTTGCAGATGCCTGCAGATTTGGATTTTGTGACTTGAGGAAACTGAGTATTGGTTCTAATGCTCCGGACTCCACAATATTGATTTTATTCCTGCAAGATAAGACCAGTTATGAGTATGACTGAATTATCACAAATATTTATCTAACAAAAAGTTAATCAGTACAATGGAATCTAAAATAAAGAGCACAAGGTACTACAAACAAGATAATTGGAGTTCATTCTCAAATCTATGGCATTAAAATTCAATCACAAGACACTAATTACGGTCATGCTATAATGAGTAATGAACAATAAGACTACTGAGGTAAGCCACAGTAAAAATTTATTTAACTCCCATGGTTTACACTCTAGTGATGGATAGATTATACCATAAATTTATTTATTTGCTAAGCACAACTTTTCATGATGCTGGTTTGTTAATTAATTCTATAACCACTTTGCGGTTGGACAAATATAGACTTACAACAACTCCCCTATGACCCAAGAAAAGTAGGGTAGAGAGAGGGAGAGGAGGAAACGTAAAAGTACTGTCCTTTCTTCTTAAAAAGTATCTAGAATGACAATTATTATGTATTGAAACACAAGCCAAAACAAGAAATTTTAGGCCATGCTTTTTTGCATATAGGTAGTAGATGAGAGGGTGGGAAAATTGGATGAAAATCACTTCACAATTGCTTGACATAACAAAAATGTAGGGAGGTTGAAAGTAGCCTGCAACTCATTTCCACCTCACAAAGCTTTGTCACTTCCATAGCATGAAAGTGATTTTTCACCCTCTAGCTAGCAACCATAAGTGAGATTTGATTTGAAAATCAATACCTTCTACCACATTCTCAATCCATACTCTTCCTTAATTTTTGAACTTGTCATTTTCCACCCCCTCTGACAACCTCCGAATCGAATTCCATATTACTGGCGTCTCCTTCCCTTAAGAACTAGAGGGTTAAGACCCATAAAAGACACACATACCCTCAATGTAAAGAGGAGTGTACAGTAGTAAAATCACTAGTTTAAAAGTGTAAAAACAAAAGTAAAGATGAGAACAATTAGAACCTTAGGAAGGAGGTTACTTAAGGAAGAAGAAATAAGCGAAAAAGGAAAAGAAACAAAAGGTTAAAAAGAAAGTGCACAATGAGAACCAAAAGCAAATCAACCATCTAGTTGGATAAACTTTGACAACAAAGAATCTAATTCTTTCTGATGACATAGTATGCAATATGCATTATTCAAACTATCAAAAACAATATTCATTAAAAATATCAACTTACTTGACATTCTAGTAGTCATAAGATGGCATATGGTCCTCACCATGAAAAACAAAAAACAAAAAATATAACAAGTAAACACCAATTTGATGGCTTGTCTTCTCTTTTATCATGAAGAATTCAATGAATCATAAGAATATGGTAACTTACCAACGTAAGATGAGCAAAGTCATGAACAAGTGGCTTTCTAACCAACCCCACACACCCCAACCCGTTATTTCTAAGAACCATAAGTAGAATGGTAGATTATTAAAACCAATAACATAAAATAAAAGACAACAAAAATTTTCTATATTTTCCAACCAACCAATGAAAATGCAAAGAGAGGGAAGAAATTAAAGAAAAAAGAAAATAAAGGGACCCAACAAAGAACAGAATCCTAGAATAATTCTTATACAAATACGTCGGTCAAAAGATCTATTTAAGGAATTGGCTATGCAACATTTATTCATATCTTATATGTAATATTTTTAATTTAATTATTAAACAACTTTCGTGTTTGCTTTTGGTCCTTAGCATTCTTATGCAAAAGACAATCATGCTAAACAAAATTCATACATATTAATATTAATAAAATACAAAGTATATGAATTATTATAAAATATTGGAGTTTTATTTTAACTTTAGATTTAGATCGAATCTCAAATCCATGGCTTCAACTTCAAGGCATCGCATATTTTTTTTAAATAAAGCGCACAAATTCCCATAAATCAAAAGCACGTGAAACAACAAAATCTACAATCTAAAATATTAGGAGGGAAAAAATATAACAAAACCATCACCAATAAAAATAAAATCTAGTGCACAAAAATTCCAATTAAACTAATTGAATTTTTTTTTCTGTTTCAAATTTGTAATTCCTATTTTATTTTATTTTTACAAATTTCTTATTGAAATTAGAAATAAAAAAATAGAAAGGATAGTTTTGCTTACTTTTCATCTTTAACAGCAAGATTAAGCAAAGCGAGAAGCGCAGGTTCATGTGACTCGGACGAGTCAACTCGGAGCATAGAAACGAGTGGACCGACAGCTTCAGAAAGCTGACGCCGACACCGGTGAGAAGTTTTCGTCAGTTTCCGAATATCACGAGCGGCTTGAATCCTTAACTCCGGCACGCCGGATTTCAATAGCTGAAGAGCACGGCGAACGGCTAACGGCGTTTGTGGCTCCTCGGTTTCTAAATTGATTGTGTCGGCGGCGTGTCCTTCCCATGAACAGGTGGATGAAGAAGAGGAACAGGAAGAAGGTGAATGAGGACTGTCCATAGAGAGAGAAAGTTAGTTAGAGAGAGAGAGAGAGAGAGAGAGAGAGTGGGATTTGAAGAGAAACGGAAATGAGAAAGGTAGGGTGGAGGTTGTTATTAGAGAGAGGCGTTAAGCAACAGTTATGATTGTTGATAAATGATAACTTAACTTATAGGATAAATACACAAAGTTAAATAGAGAGAGAAAGAAAGGGAGCGTGCGTGCGTGATATAGAGAGAGAAAGTAGCAGTTGTTATTGGTTTTTTGTTGGTGGTAGTTTGGTGGATTTTTTGGAATTATTTTCCTATGTAAATAAAATCACTGCTACTGATTGATATTTTTTCTAAAACTAGACTAAATATTAAAATTTCAACGGTACAAGTTTAGTTGTACACTTGTACTGTTTGATTTGAGGTGAGTTGGGGAGTTAGATATATGAGGAGGAGGAGCTATGTTTTTTTTTTTATTGAGATTGGGGTATCCACCGCTGAACGCAGTAACTAATCTTTCGCTACATTGGAGATACTTCGATGGGTGGGATAATTTGTCAAGGATTTTAAGTTGCTCCATACCCAAGGTGAAGATCGAACCCTCGACTCTTGGTTAAATGAGGATGAACCACAACCGCTCAACCACTCCCCTTTGGTTGGAGGAGCTATGTTTTGAAATCAAGTGAATATATAAATGATTAATGGAAAATGGATGTCCGACATTTGAGTGTATTGTAGTCGGTGAATATAAACCATCTGATTTTAATTAGAAAAACGATCATATTATTGTATTATTATGTTGATTTCTGTTAGAGGGAGTTACATTAATTCTAAAGACGATATTATAGAGAGACTATTATTTAAAGAAAAAATTTTAGGGAGTTGCAATATTTTTAGAGACTAATAACATGTTTAACCCTAATAATTATATATGAAATTCAGATACTTGATACATTACGGATACGATACAAATACAGCGGCACGGAAAATTTTTAAAATTTAAGATATAATACGGCTATAATACTTTAATGAAAAAATTAAATGTATAAATGCAAAATATATAAACATATCTAAAATTGATAATAAAGAAACATTCACACTGTTAAAATTATCAAAATAAATGAACTACATATCATCCATTAGTAAAAAAAAAAGTATATATCATCCAAAAAACGAGTTATGCGCTTCTCTACTTATGTCCTATAATCTTATCACTGATTTCATATATTCTTTATCTTTCTTTGACAATATTTGAAAATTTATATGCATATATTAACCAAATCTTTAGCGCGTTTTGGATCTATTTTATTTCTTTTCAAAAAATAAATAAAATATAAACACATGATACTTCTCTGATACGTATCGGGAAGTATCAGACAAGCATCGTAGAAGTGTCACTATTTTTTTATTTGAAAAATAAAATTTAATTATTGAATACTTCTCCGAAACGTATCGAAAAGTATCGGACACGATACTTGATCAATTTTAAAATATCATAACTTCATTATATTTGATTAACAATGTTAGTTTATACAAATTAAATCTAGTTAATTATTATATATTGTTTGTGTAAAACATTATACAAGCTCTGTTTTACAATGTCAAATTTTGAGTCTATGATGTATAACTTAAAATCTAATTTTGAAAAGAAGAAACAAAGACATGTTTGGTAACTTTTTCTCCTCACAAGCTTATAATTTATTTTGATAAGTCAATTCAATTAGCTTATAACATATAACATTATAAACTATATATCATTTTTTTCTTGCAATTTTATCTCTATCATCTCTTTTTAAAAATATATACTGTATTAATTAAACATATATTTTTTTTATATATCATCATATATCTATGAATTAGTTCAAATTAATTGCTAATTAATTTTATCAAATATCACGCTTTCAATAAACGTAGTTTTCTCCGCTATAAATTATAAACCAACTTATAAACTATAAATTACGAGTTCTTCAATTTTTTTTGTACAATTAAGTTCTTCAGTTATAAGTTATTAATTTCTTTTTTACCAAACAGTGCCGAATATTTATGCAATAAAATAAGGGAATTTTCTTTCAAAATACGATTTCAGTAAAAACTGAAGTAAATTGTAGGATTCTTTTATTATAAAAGAAAAAATTATCTGTTTTTTTTTTTTTGTAGAAAAAAACTTATCAGTTTTATTAAATTAACAAAGTATTTCTCACCCAAGAAAATGTTATAAATTTCCTTTAAAATTTAATTTAGAGTAAAGAAAATTAAATTTGAGACTTTTAGTTTAAATTCATCCAAAAATATATTTTTAATTTAATTTTAAACAAATCAATATCAGGTTAAAATCATGGTGTCTATAAGTAGTGTTTTATTTTTCAAAAATCTCTAAACTATAGTTATCTCATTCTTTAAACTGCCTCCAATCTTCTCAAAAATATTAGTCACTGTATTTGGCGATAGATATATCGACAAAAAAATCAATAGTTTTTTTATCTTACAAGGTGTGCAGTAAACATCCCATATTATTTAAGTATTAGATTATAATTATAATTATTATTTTATTATATTTTTCATTTAGTCCAGTCTGCAATCAACGTGTGTTTTACTAATTTTGTTGGCTAGTCGTTGGGTCCAGTTTTATTATTATAACTTTTTTTAGATTTACAAATTCGCCAATATATATCGTCCACACACGTGTTAAATTGCTTTCATATTTTAATTTTTAAGAATTAAAGCTGTGGGACAATTTGTTTCCTTTTGGAACGATGTAATGGATTCAATTTTTATTATCTTTATTTTTACTATTTTTTACGATATTGTTATTATTATTACTCGTTGCTATGTAAAACAAAAAAAACTGAGATAGAGTTTTTGCTTTTCTAGCATTGTTTTGTTCATGGTATTTCATTCGCAGGCTTGTTCAAAATACAAATGAATAATTAACTAGTGGAACTAAAAAATGACTTTTATGGAATTTGTTTCTACCAGCTTTTTTCTAATAAAACAAAAGGAGATGATTATATTTATTACTCACCCGTTAGATATTTTTTAGTCAAAAAGACACTCGTTAGATATTTATTTTTATAGATTTTTTTTGGTTTATAGTAGTCCTTAGTAGCTATGATTTCATCTTATAAAATAAATTAGTGGTGGTACTAAAGTTGAACTCCAATTTTTATATATTACATATAATACTTTTATCAATTGAATTATATGGATTATTTTAAATGTTTTATGAGATATTAATAAAAAGATCGGAAAAAATCACATGAACAATCGAAAGATAACGTTGGTACGTAGCAAAAGGATACAACATAATTAAGCAGAAGGTTTGTCTTAAGACCTTCACTCCTATGGTCAATATGAAAACCATTAGAGTGGTACTAGCAGTAACATCTATTAACAATTGGTTGCTTCGTCAATTAGATGCTAATTATCTTTATCTCCATGGAGACTTAATAATGTGAAGATATTTACATGAAGATCCCACCAAGGCTTTAGATGGAGTTTCTCACAAGAAAGTATATATATGTAATTAAGCTAGTCAAAAGTCACTCTACATTGCAAATTTTAATCCTATAATTGTTGCCAAGCTAGCCCTTCTAGATATCTTTCGCCCTTAGCTTAAGGGAGGGTGTCAAAGTATTAGCTGAAGCAATTAGATTTAGAATTAGTTGGTGTTGGCTAAAGAAGTTAGAATTAGTTGTATATATATAATATATCAGATTTACTACTTAAGAAATTTTGTTAGCTGTGCCTGTGAGATTAGTTGAATATGTTATTGATCTCACTTTAGATAAGAAACCCTTGTAACACTTTAACATTTGAGTGAAATTTACTTGTATATAATAAGGGAAGTTAAATATGTGTAGTTACGTTGTGTACGTCAAAAAAAAAAAGTGTATTGTGTATGCGTTATTTGGGACCTTGTTATTTTTCTTGTTAGTTTTTCATGAGTTTTCATAGTGGATTTGAGTTTGATTATCTTTGACTTTTTAGTAGATTTGTCAAAACAGGCTACTTGCATGTAAATGGATTGGTTAGTACTCCCTTCGTCATAAAATAAGTGTCATATTTGCCAAAATTGTTTGTCCCAAAATAAGTGTCCTATACTATTTATATTACTACCTCCGTACCAAAATATATGTCGTTCTGACCATATCACACAAATTAAGAAATGTAATCATTGTTGTATGGAAAAGATAAATTTTGAGTTAGTTTACAAAATTATCCATCATTAATGGTATGTGAGAGATAAATTATAAAATTAAAAGAAGAAAGAGAAATAATTAATTAAGGGTATAAAAGAAAAAAGAGCATTAAATGCTTCATTGATAATGTAAAACGACATATATTGTGGTACAATTTTTTTTCTTCTCAAAACGACATATATTTTGGTACGGAGGGAGTATTGATTTTTCTTATTTTATCCTTTAAAGTAATCATTGGGTGAGAGAAAAAGAACACTCAAAAATCTACTTTTTAATATTTCAATATCTACTACCAATAAAAAGAGAGGGTATTTTAATAAAAGTCATATTCCCTCTCCTTCATTTACACATTTTTCTTAAAGTGTGTGATTTGGTCAACTGTGACACTTAATATGGGATGGAGGGAGTATTTAATAAATTTTGGCGGTCTAGGTTAAAAAATAGGCCCTAAAATTATACTATTTATTTATTAAAATATAAGTCGTTTTGACTATATTATATAAATTAAGATCATTGTTGTTAGAAAAAGAAAAATTATGAATTAGTTTACAAAATTGTCCTTCATAAATAGTTAAGGGTATCATAAGAAAAATAACATTAAATGTTTCATTAATATTGTAAAGTGACTTATATTTTGGTGCAAATTTTTTCTCAAAGTGTCTTATGTTTTGGTACTGAGAAGGGGCAGAGACATCATATGGGCTGCCTGGGCTAGTGCCCGGGCTCGGCCTAAAATTTTTTGTATTATGGGATTAATTTAGAGTAAAAATAATATTTTTTTAGCGATTAATTTATGGTAAAATTGAAATTTTTTAGTTTAAAACTGAAAATTTTCACTGAAAAATAATTTTTTTGATAGTTTAGCAGTTAATTTAAAGTAAAACTAAAATTCTTAAGGATTAATTTAAGAGAAAATTGAGTTTTCTTTTTTAAAATTGAAAATTTTCATTACAAAACTAAAATTTTGTTTTAATTCAAGCTTTTACCCGAACTTTATAAATTTTCTACCTCCGCTGGTACCGAAAGAGTAGTATATATATGAGCCCATCTCTATATAGCTTGCTGACTAATTAAACGTGTCAGCTTATATTCATTTTTTTCCTACTTGCTTTATTACATTCAACTAGATAGTGTTCGAAATATAATTTATGAGGTGTGCTATATTGTGCGAACATCACTCCAACAAAAATTGGACATTGTCTCTACATTACAACGCTTCACCTCAAAGCTTGCACTCTGTACCTATTGTTGGTTATCAATTATCATTGCTTGCTTGGAAATTCAAGAATTTCATATAGTAATACTAAAATTAGTTGAAACTCAAATTTGACTTTATATTTGATCACCTCTTCATTCTTCCAACTCTTGTTGGTTAATCCATACTTTTTTCAATTGGTTTTTCAATTGATAATTTTATTATTAATTTAATATCATTTTTTAATAAAAGAAAAGGAAGCATGGTAAGCAAATAAGCAATTTTGCAGCTTTCGCCTAATTTTGTTGCCAAAACTTTCGTACTACTAAGCATTTCTCTTATCTATGTCAAAAAAAAAAAGCATTTCTCTTAAAGAAGAAAAAAAAATTAATGGAGGAAATTAGCAAATCATATATATATATATATATATATAGGGGGCTGTTAACATCCTCCATGTGGGAGGAAGTTAGCAAGCATCCTCCCACTACACATTTACTATAATACCCTCATAATTATTTTGTACCCCCCATTTTTTCTAATGGCACCCTCCGCCCCCCCCCCATTTCTCATCGCCCCCCCCCACCCTTTTTTACTTCGCGCGCGCCCCCCCAATTGCTGGGCGCGCCCCCCACCCCCAACCCCCCCCACCCCAATTTTTTTTTTTTTTTTATAGTTTTTTTTAGTTATTTAAAATACATTCCTCTCCACCTTCATTTTTTTTTATAATTTTTTTTTTAAAAAATTTTGTGAAATTTTTTATTTAATTAAATTTTAATTAAATAGATCTTTGAAACCATAAACATTGTTTAATGGTTTTAAGACGTTATAAACTGAAACCATTAGTAT
Organism: Trifolium dubium; assembly: GCA_951804385.1. NCBI lineage: Eukaryota > Viridiplantae > Streptophyta > Magnoliopsida > Fabales > Fabaceae > Trifolium > Trifolium dubium. The sequence continues at coordinate 2,751,314 of OX638064.1, forward strand.
GGTCTAATGGTTTCGATACCCTAACTAGAAAAAATTTGAGTAAAATTTTAAAACAAGATGATATGGTTTATAATAAAGTAAAAGAACAATGAAATTATTATTATAAAATATTTTTAAATAATGATTATGGTTGAAATCTTAAAATAAACCTTTGAAACCATTAATATGATTAAATGGTTTCAAGATGTTATAACTTGAAACCATTAGTATGGTCTAATGGTTTCCATACATAAAATAAATTTTGTGGAGTTTTTTATTTAATTACGTTTTAATAAATAGATGTTTGAAACCATAAACATTGTTAAATGGTTTCAAGACGTTATAAACGGAAACCATTAGTATGGTCTAATGGTTTCGTTATCCTAACATATAAAAAATTCGAGTCAAATATTAATACAATATGTTATGGTTTCTAATAAAGATAAAAGGACAATAAAATTATTATTAAATGGTTTTAAATAATGATTATGACTGAAATCATAAAATAAATGTTTGAAACCATAAACATTGTTAAATGGTTTCACGACGTTATAAACTGAAACCATTAGTATGGTCGAATGGTTTCGATACCCTAAATAGAAAAAATTGAGTCAAATATTAATACAAGATGATATAGTTTCTAATAAAGTAAAAAAAACAATGAAATTATTATTGTTAAATGGATTTAAATAATGATTATGACTGAAATCATAAAATAGATCTTTGAAACCATAAACATTGTTAAATGGTTTCAAGACGTTATAAAGTGAAACCATTAGTATGGTCTAATGGTTTCGAATGGTTTAATACCCTAAAAAAGAAAAAAAATTGAATCAAATATTAAAACAAGATGATATGATTTCTAATAAAGATAACAGGACAATAAAATTATTATTGTTAAATGGTTTTAAATAATAATTATGACTGAAATCATAAAATAAATCTTTGAAACTATAAACATTGTTAAATGGTTTCACGACGTTATAAACTGAAACCATTAGTATGGTCTAATGGTTTCGTTATTCTAAAATAGAAAAAATTTGAGTCAAATATTAATACAAGATGTTATGGTTGCTAATAAAATAAAAGAACAATGAGATTATTATTGTTAAATTATTATCAGTATGTCAAAACCATATTTGCTCCATTTAATAATTTTTATGTTAATTGTCATAAATTAAACATAATTATAGTACATGTTTTAGTATGCAATTTTAAATAAGAATAAAGATATATAAACATCAAAAAAATATTTTTGTAATATATTTATATATTTTAAATGAACAAAAAAACTAAAAAAAAAAGGTTAAAAAAAAACATAAAAAACAGGTTGGAGAAATAAACTAAAAAAAAAATACAAAAAAATAGGTTTGGGGGGGGGTTGGGGTGGGTGGGGGTTGGGGGGGCGCCCAGCAATTGGGGGGGGGGGGGGCGCGCAGTAAAAAAGGGTGGGGGGCGCTGAGAAATGGGGGGGGCGCAAATGAGAAGAGGGTGTGTGGGGGGTGCCATTAGAAAAAATGGGAGGATGTGGAGCAATTGTGAGGGTGTTAGCAAACCCCATATATATATATATATATATATATATATACACACACATACATACCACCTGAAATGTGCTAAAGGTACGGAAAATGCAATGAAAACTTTGTCCGATATGCACTTTTTGCCACATGCCATGTGTGAGTCCTTGGAGTACAAGTTTCGTATTCATAAAAGCAAAAGTTAGTAATGTTAATGCCATTCACTACACAAAAATAAAAGATAAATAAATAGTTCCTTCCTTGAGTTTCAAGAAAGAATTATTTTATTTTCCAGAGGAAACTAAAAACAAAACATGATATATATTTACATTTTACAAAGACTAATGCACTCAAAGTGAATTTCCATTTAAATATTCTTGAGATTCTATTATGACCACCATAATATCTCTTATCTTATCTTAAAGCGCATTGTAAGGCAAAAGGAGAAAATGGATAGTCTTTGACTCTTTGTCATGCAAATCAATTTAGAAGGTGCCAAATGGTAGTGTTCGTTTTTGCCTCTTGACCGATTCATTTCTATCGTCATTGTTATTTGTTGCAAAGCTATGGTGCTCTATAATAATACTACTATATGGTCAATGAATTTGAATAAATAATGCATCAATTGTTATGTGGCCACTTTTAATTTTCTTTAAAACCATACGTGCCCCTTTTTCCATGCAATAAAATTGGGCCAATAATTTGCGATTGAATCCACAATTATGTAAGGCAATTTACCTCAGAACCACAGGAGTCAATTTCCTAAAGGAATGTGAACTGTATATACGTATTATGTGCAATTGGGTAGGTATATTATATCCTAGCTATCAATCATATATGAAATAATTTAAGTGGCTAGCTTGTCAATTTTCACGATCTTATGTGAATTGACGAGTCGTAGTTATGCGGTCCTCCCCTTGCTCAAAGTTGGTTCCATTAATAATATGTGCCAAACAACTTTAATTAAACATAGATTAATTAATATCTAAGTCGAAAAGAGAGAAAATTTACAAAAAAATTACAAAGCAACTAAAGAGAGAATAGTTTAGTCAAAAAAAAAAAACTAAAGAGAGAATAGTTAAATAATCAAAATAATAATACAATTGTGTTGACAAAATAATACTCGTTCCATGTAATTTACTAGTAATAAAAATGTAAACTAAATTTAGAACCCGGGTTCGATTCTCTGGTGGAACAATTTCTTGACCAGAATTTGCTTACTTCGCGGCCGAATTCAGGACTACTAGAGCCTTCTCCCTTAGGAACCGGAGAGTGAAAACTAAAAAAAAAAGAAAAATAATCTAAATTTGTATATCATGTTCTTTTTACTTCTTCACCTTAGTCAAGCTTGTTTTTTAATTTCAGTTTTCTCTATTGAAATAACCTTAAATTACTATGAAAGAGTTAATTCATAAATTATTTTAAACTTTCAAAATGATATAAACTTAAAATGTTTTACTACCTTAAAATAATTTCTACGAATGATATAGATGAGATAAACTTTCAATCTAACAATAAATTTTATAAAATTTGTATTTATTATAGCGTTATTGAGCTGTTAACATTACTAAAATATTACACTGTGTAATTTGATTTCTCTCCTATATATATATATATATATATATATATATATATATATATATATATATATATATATATATATACACACACACACACTATTGGCTCTCCCACATGTTATACTCCCAATTTTATACTATTTTTAGTTTTATACCAAATGAGAATTAAGTAATAATAATTTTATTTTTTTGGTAAAAGTAAATGATATATGTTCAGTGTATATCTGATTTGACCATAACATTTGCTTTTTTTAGACTATAGAAAAAATATTAAATATATATTAATAACTTTATGAGAAAATGAGATATACACTTTATAGTATAAACCAATTTTATACTTTTTTTAGTTTTATACCAAATGAGAATTAAGTAATAATAATTTTATTTTTTTTGTAAAAGTAAATGATAAATGTTCAGGGAATATCTGATTTGACAATAATATTTGCTTTCTTTAGACTATAGAAAAAATATTAAATATATATTAATAACTTTATGAGAAAATAAGATATACACTTATAGTATAAACTAGTTTTATACTTTTTTTTGTTTTATACTAAATAAGAATTAAATAATGATAATTTTACTTTTTTGATAGAAGTATATGATAAATGTTCAGTGTATCTCTGATTTGACCGTAATATTTTCTTTTTTTGGATTAATAAAACTCTTATATATATATATATGAATTTATGGAAAAAAAATATTGATGGTATAAAATTAGTATTATATGATAAATGTTTATTATATCTCTAATTTGACTTTGACTTTGACTTTGATTTTCGTTTTGGAGAGAAAAAACTTTTTAAATTATGTATGTATATCTTATTAAAAGTATAAGATTTTCTTTGTGCCTCTGTTATACTTGTAGTGCTGCTGCTGCAAGAAAATAAAAAAATCTAAGAAAAAAACATAAGAAGAAGAAATATGAATGTTAGCAGAAAGAGAAGTTACCATTCATTTTCATCACCTTCACAATCTATGTCACGCCTTCAAAGCAACACAACTCTCTCTTTATTACCATTACCACCATTATTAGGCAAAACAAAATCCCTCTTCGAAATCATTTCTACAAACTCAAACCTAAATGTTAAAAAATCTCTCGAAGATTCCTGCATCAATGTCACTTCACATGACATTGAGCAAGTCCTCAAACTTAGTTACCGGTTCCCAACTCAAGCATTCGAGTTCTTCTCTTGGGCTGGTCATCGTATCAATTACAAGCACACTCCTCATGCTTGGAATTTGATGATCGATATTTTAGGTAAAAATCGTCTATTTGAAGCAATGTGGGGTCTTGTGAAATTCATGAGACAAGAAGGTGTGACTTCACGTTCTACATTCACTTCGATTTTTGCTAGTTATCTTATTGCAGGTAAAGTCGATGATGCTTTTAAGAGTTTTGAGGCGATGAATCGTTATGGCGTTATTAGGAATGTTGTTTCATTGAATTCATTATTGAGTGTTATTTGTAGTAGTGGTAGAGTTAGTGAAGCTTGTGATTACTTGCCAATTGCTAAGAAACTTGTTAGACCTAATTCAAATACTTATACTATTTTGATGGAAGGTTGTGAAGTTAATGAGAATGTTACTGGCGCTAAGGACAATTTTATTCAAATGATTTTTGATATTGGTTTTGATCCTACTAATGTTCCTGCTTATGATTCGTTTTTGTGTACTTTGATTAGAGGTTCTAATGGAATTCATGAAGCTGTTAAGTTTTTTGACACCTTGAGTGAAAAGAGATGTTATCCGGGATGTAGGTTTTTTAGTGTTGCACTTAATGAGTGTGCTAGGTTTAATGATATAAAGAGGGCTAAGTTTTTTTGGGAGGTTATGTTGAAGAAAATTGAGTTGCAGCCGACGACTGAAATGTATAATTCGATGATTACTTTGTATTGTAATCATGATGATATCGGTGTTGCTATGAAGATGCTCCGTGGGATGGTTTGTAGGGGGCCTTTTCCAGATGCACTTACTTATAACTTGTTGTTTGGGTTTTTTATTAAAGGTATGAAATTGATCAAGGCTATGAGGATGTTTAATGAGATGGTGAAAAAAGGATTTGTGCCGGATCAACTTAATTGTGATGCAGCGATTAGGATTTACTTGGATAATTATCATCCTAATATGGCTATCAAAGTTTGGGAATGTTTGGTAGAGAATCACCATGAAGATTTAGATGGTACTGCTAATCTTCTAGTTGTAGGGCTCCTAGATAATGATAAGGTGCATGAAGCAGTTAAGTATGCCAATCATATTATTGAAAGAGGAATCAAGTTAACTTCTAATACATTTTCGAAGTTAAGACAAAGCCTTGTCAAAGAACGAAAAGAATTCATGATGTATGAAGAGCTTGTAGCAAAGTGGAAAGCAACAACCTATTAAGGTACGTATGTTGCAATTTTGCTAAAATTGTATATTTTTAATGTCAATGTTAAATTGGATATTCATTTAAGTTTTATTTGATGTTGATGTAATAGCATTGATAGCATGGTTACTATGATCTTACGAATCATATCTTAATCCATATCAAAATTGAATTAACTCGATACAGTTTGATGTGCATAACCTTTTTGGTGAGCAATGTTGCATGAATATTCTCAATGAACTACGTGTCTTAATTTTGCCTTGAACTTTTTGTAGCTAGCCACCTTTTATTTATGAATTAAATCTTATTTTTTAAGTTCATAAATAGGTCTTTAGACTTTCATAACCATGATTATGATAAGGGTATGAAATATGAAATAGTTTATCTAAGGTCGTCATACTTTAATTTTGTTGAACAATAAGTAAGCCTTTTCTTATTGCAACATGTATCATATAGTTTATTCAACGTAATACATTAGAGGGTTTTTAATTTGTTTTAGGCATATTATGTCAAAAAGTTATCTATTACCAATCTCCAATCTAAAATTATGTTTGCAATTGTTCCATATTTTAATTTGATTATAAATTACCAATTTTGGTTGTTTATACTTTTTGCTTGGATATTTTGCAGTTATCAATCTGGAGTTCACCCGTAAAAGCAAAAGATCAATAAGATATGAGCTTTACTTGGAGGGGATTGGTTTTGTCAAAGATTTTGTAATAGACATGCAATGTTTTTAATTTCGTGAATGGATTTTCTGGTACTCTAGTTGATTTTATTATTGTTTTGTCAAAGATTTTGTAATAGACATGCAATGTTTTTCGTGAATGGATTTTCTGGTACTCTAGTTGATTTTATTGAGGTGTCGATGGGCACACCCTATAAGTGTGACCTTGTATTTTCTGTGTTTCTCTATAATGTGTTTGGTAGACTAATAAGGTTATTGTCATGTTTGTTGTATGAATTTAGATTTTTTTTTTTAAACCGTAGGAATTTACAATTTTTTTTTTGAAAGCTCGGTATCCGGCCTAAGGACCGATTAATCCGAGGGGATCAATCCCACCGCCCACTTGCGGGGACCCCATTTAAAGCCAGAATTTTTGCTCTGTATGGACTAGCCCACCGAAATTGGCACCAGTAGGAATCGAACCTGAGACGCAAGGAATTTACAATTTTAGCTACCAAAATTAAGCTAACTCTCTTATGAGCGAGTCTCCATCCTCTATCATTCCTAAAGTGATAGCGATTTGATGTTCTTTTAAAAACCAAAATGCAATAGTTGAATGAAAAGATTTTGTCATGCAAGTTTTCATTTCTACTCAACTTTATACTCAACAATATTGTAATATTGTTTTAGGTTAAAGGGTATAAGGAGTTTGTTCGGATATGAGATAAGGAGCAATTGGGGGAGGTAGTTAGTTATTTGATTAATTAGGGAGTATTTATATAAATTTGAAAATAGAAGGACAGAGATCATGATTGATATTATAAACTTTTGTGAATAGAGTTAATGACTCTAAACCAAATGAAGAATGAAGGGAGATTTCTCTCTAGCTTTTGTTCTTTCTTATAATCTTTTCAATAATATATATTCTTCCTTTGATGTTAGTTTGTATGTGAATATAGAGTTAATGACTCTAAAGCAAATGAAGAAAGAAGGGAGATTTCTCCCTATCTATTTGGTCTACAAAGGAGGTCAATGATGGTCATCGAATCCCTTGTTCTTAGCTGCAATTTTTTACATCAAAAAAAAAAAGCTGCAATTTTTAATGCTAAATATTTTTTTATGCTAAATATTTTTAAATGTGCACAAGTTAATCCTTAATCTCGTTTTTTTTTCTCAAACATGTCTTGTATCTTTAAAAATGTGCACGAATTAATCATTTATAAAATATTTGATTTATTTATAAATGATTTGAAATAGGGTCGACACATATGATTGTTTGAAACATTTCATAAAACTAAAAATTAAGATGAACATTCATCTTATTAATAACTAATTTATAACAAAGCTAAGTACACATCAAAATTGTATGAATCTATGTGTTTTGTTTGATTCAATTTTCTTCTAAACTCCAAAATCAAGATCCCTCAATATTCTCATTAAACTTTAAATTTACCAATTTTTTTTTTAAGGTTTAATAAAATGTTTCAAACATTTTTACATGCGTTCATGTTTCAAATCCTTCATAACGTTACAAATAAATAAGATAAAGAATAAACGCGTGCACATTTATAAAGATAAGTGACATGTAGGAAAATTAAATAGGGTAAATGATTAATTTGTGCATATGTTTATGGGGAGATGATACGGTACAATTGATAAATCATCATGTACCGATACAATAAAATATATTGACCAATAGTTACATGATATGTTGAATAGTATTTGACACGTGGCAATAATTAATTTTTAAAATATAATATAAAAATGATGATGTGAATAAAATGTAGTTTTTTATTGGTTAAATCTTCTATTGTACCGGTACATTAAGTTTTAGCAAAAGTACCATAGAATTGGCCATGTTTATGAAGATAAATGATTAGTTTGAGATGTGTCAAAAAAAAATAATTAGTTTGAAAAAAAGAAGAAGATAAAAGATAGATATATTACAAGTAATAAGATAAAATACTTCAAACTCTATATTAAATAAGAAGATTTAACCCGTTTATGATTTCGTCACAATGGATTTTGGGCTTTTAAAACCTATCGATGTCATTTCAAAAGATTCCTCAAGATCTCCATCCAAAATTTAATAAATTAAGTTATTATTATTTTCATTCAATATAAATCAATAAATAGGTGAATGACCACAATAAGTAATTAAGTTTTTCGACCTAAAAAAAGTTACCTGATTGAGAACTTGTCTTGGATGATGGTTCCATAAGATTTGATAATCGAAAATGACACTGCAGACATGATCCTACTAATTAGCTTCTTTTGTTCAAAATGTTGTATAATTAGTTGGTTAAAGCTAAAGGCCTAATTATGTACGTACCTAAAATGTATGACTTTAGAAACTTTTTCATTCATATACATTGTTAGTTCGTCATTGATGCTCTATCAATGAGATCGTTGATGATCATCACTTTGAGTCAAGCAACAAATACAAGAGAAATTTGATACCACATGATTTATTTATTTTTTTGAAAGGACCACATGATATTTAAGAAATTTTTGTGTTTGATATCTCTATTATCTCTATTATATACATTACGATAGGTTCACGGAGCTCTTTCGTGCATTCTCAGGAAAATTTGCTTACGTGGCATTCAATTAGAGCTTCTCTAAGATCTTTTTTTTATATTTTTTTTAGATATTTTTTTTAGCATAAATTATTTGTATTCTTAGAAAAATTTCCTTAGGTGTTATTTAATTAGAGTTTCACTAATTTTTTTTTTGTAAAGATTTTTTTAATTAACTTAAACAATTAAAATAAAAATTATGGATAACAACAAAAAATAATATTTTACGGATAATAACAACTTAATTTGTTTCCACTCTAGCATAACAAGTCCGAATATAATTTAACTATATATAGAAAACACATTCATCGTGAGAAAAACATGACATTCATTGTTTTGGAAATATATATGTAGATTACTATGAAACAAGTTGAACAAGGTGAGAGAATGATGGAAAAAGAGATATCTTAAATTTAACAAAAAAAGTAGTTTGATCATATTCAGATGAATAAATCTATAATAAATGTAGGAAGATAACTAAATGTGATTTTTTTTTTGATAAAAAAATGTGGGAGTTTTGTGATATGCAAAGTTGTCTATTTATTTGTATTTTTACTTGAAATTTATATGTAGATTATTACGAAACAAGTTGAAAAAAGAAGGTGAAATAACGATGAAAAAATATCTTAATTTACATTGTATTTAAAAAATATAGTTTGATTGGATTAACTTGAATAAATCTACAATAAACGTAGGAAGATCATTGAATGTGAAAGAGTTATTTTCCGAAGAAAAAAATGTGAGAATTTTACGATATGCAAGGTTGTCTGTTTATTTGTATTTTCTTTTTAAAATTTACGTGTGGATTACTATGAAACAAGATGGAAAAACAGTGTGAGAATAAGTCTTAACTTACACTATATTTTAAAAAAAATGTAGTTTGATGAGATTTAGTTGAATAAATCTACATTAAATGAAGGAAGATGATTGAATGTGAGTTTTTTTTTTTTTTGCAATAAAATGTGGAAGTTTTGTAATATGCATGAATTTCTATTTCTTTGTATTTTTTTGTTGTTCTTCAAATTTACACGTGAATTTCTGCGAAATATGTTGAAACAAGATGAAAGAATGTTTGGTGTCATCTATGATTTATATTTATGGAGGTCTCTCATGAACAAAATTTCACAAAACAATCTTTAATGAATCAAAGTTTATATGTGTCATCTATGTCTCTCTCACGAACAAAATTTAGTATGAAATACACAGTTCGATTCCACCAACAACTAAAACTATATTTTTTATGATTTTTTTTGAAGCAATTTTATGATATTTTATTTTATTTCTTATGAAAAATATTTACACTTATATTAATATAACTTTTTTTTTTTGTAATTTACACGGGATAAATATTTATACTAATATAATAATATAAGTGCCTATTTTTTTTTAATTTACACGTGATTTATATTTATATTCATATGTCATACAAGGTTTATATTTCTTTTAATAATTTCTACGATGACGGGAGAGAAAATATCATATTGTTGAGAACGTAAAGTGAGAGATCACTCTCTAAAGTATTATTTTTCATATTTAAATAAAATCAATATAAATGAACGTCTACTAATTTAAAAATAAAAACCATATATTGATACGAGAATGTGGGAGATCACTCTCTAGAGATATTTTTTTGTAATTTTACGATAACATATATTTCTATGAGCATTTATATTTCTACCCATATATTAATAAGAGGACTATTTTTTTTTGTAATTTCTACAGGAGCCATATTTATACTCATGTACAGGTTTTTTTTGTAGTTTTTACGGAATAAGAGCTTAGATATTTATACACATATTAATACGGAAAACCTATTTTTTTATAATATGACTTAATTTACACGATGATCAATATTTATACCCATATATTAATACACGACCCTATCTTTGTTGTAATTTCAATGAGGACTAGAAACAAAAAAAATGTGTGAGTTCTGTCATATGCAAGGTTGTCTATTTATTTGAATTTTTTTTGTTCTAAAAATTTACATCTAGATTAATACTAACCAAGTTGAAACAAAGTGAGAGAATGATGGAAAAATATATCTTAATTTACACTGTATTTATAAAAACATGTAGTTTGATGAGATTCAGTTGACGAAAAAATGTGGATGTTTCGTGATATGCAAGATTGTCTATTTCTATTTATTTTTTTAAAATTTATATATGGTTTACTACGAAACAAGGTGAAAAGATGATGAAAAAATATATTTTATTTTACATTGTATTTAAAAAAAAATGTAGTTTGATGAAATTAAGTTGAATAAATCTATAATAAACATTAAAATTCGCTGAATGTGAGTTTTTTTTTGGCGAAAAAATGTGAGAGTTTTGTGATTTAAAAAAATATCTATCAAAAAATTTATTTACTCCAACAATTTATATTTAAACAACTCATAAGATATAATATCTCAAATTATTATTGAATAATAAAATGAAGTAATCAAATAATAATGTAGAATAAATTAATAAATAATATTAAAAAAGAAAATAATCTCGTGCACGGCACGGGTTAACATACTAGTTTATGATATTTATAAAGTTCAATATTCACCTTTTTATTTAATGTGAGGCTTCTACGTACTCACACTTGATTGACATCTACCATATTTGTCATTCACCATAAAACCGCAATTATAGTTATATATATTCCATACCACTAGTTTAGTTTTCATTTTAAATTTAGATGTAATATTAATACTTCCTCCTGCCTTATTTATAAGCAAAAAACATCAAAAATATTTGGCCTCAAATATAAATAAAAGTCAACAAATTCAACTCTACTTTATATTTTTTTCCAAAAATACCCCTAAATATACATTTATTCAATTTTACAATTACCTATAATAATAATGCTCACACGTTTAATGATGCATTGGTTTTATTGATGCTGAGTCGCTGACACAACTTTTTAACTTCCCATGTTAATAGTTTGGAGAACTATTGCATTTTGATTGGTAGTAGTACAACTCTTCCACTTCTACGTTCTAATACTAGTATAAAATATACACCACCTTGTCTTTAATTACTAAGGTTATTTTAGGAATTGTAATAACAATTTTACATAAAATCAAGGTAAATAAGTGTCTTCTTAATAAGTGTGCAAATGACAAAAGTTGCTTAAAAAAAAGGCAGGAGAGAGTATAATGCATTGCAATTGCATTAACACAATTGATAAACAGTAAATTATGATGAGTCATATCACAACTCATCTTTATGTAAAGAATCTAATCACTGAATTCGATGAGGTTTGAAGAAAATGGAACATTATTCTGATGGCTGAAGAAAATCTACCATATGTGTGTTCCCCTTTTCTCCATGTCTCATAATTTTTGTGAACTTCACATTGCATGAACGTGAGGCTCATAGTAAATACAGTATGCAAAGAAATGCACCAAATCACATGGATGGATCTGACACCGCTTCCTTTTAAAGATGTAAATCCCTAACAGTTAACACGAATATTGGAATAATTATATATCCATGATTGCATCAACTTTTTGGCATTGTTTAGTTTAATTAGTTTTTAAAAAAAAATAAGTAATTTAAAGATAAGTAGTTTTTTTATAGATAAATTAAGAGCGTCTAAATATCAAGCTATGAATAAATATATCAATTAAGTTTACACTCCTAGACAGTAGACACATCCGTTCTCAACCTATATATAGCTCATAATAATATACTCTCTCCGTCCCAAAATAAGTGTTCTATTTGCCAAAATTGTTTGTCCCAAAATAAGTGTCATATACTATTTATAACATTGGTTTTTCCTATTTTATCCCTTAAAACAATCATTAGGTGAGAGAAAAAGTACACTCAAAGATATACTTTTTAGTATTTCAATGTCTACTACCAATAAAAAGAGGGGGTATTTTAGTAAAAATCATATTCTCTTTTTTTCATTTACACATTTTTCTTAAAGTGTGTGATTTGGTCAACTGTAACACTTAAAATGAAACGAAGGGATTAATAATAAAGAAAAGTTATATATACAAAAGTTGGGGGCTAGACCAAACCCCAAGAAGAAAAAAGGCCACACATCCCTTGCGAATTGGATTGTATCAGACCTATGTGTGAAACAATAATTCTTCAAATGAACACGTGATTCAAGAGTGTGTTTCTTCAAATGAATAGCTTCAGAAAGTATTTGGATGAAACACACTCTTTTAAGGAGTGTTATATGGTTGACCCGTATTATAGGCAGCTTTCAAATGTTATTTCTGTTACTTCTTCGAGACAACCGACGTGTATTCATGATCTTCTTAATCAAAGAATATTGGTTAAATTAATTTAAAAATCGGTTAAATTAGTATTTAATAATCAATAATGGAGCCTTAAGTTCATAAATTAGTTTATTTTTTATATGTATCTATCAATACTGTTTTTATTTTAGTTTGTGGTAATCATTGGTTTTTCAAGAGAAGAAATCTAACAGAAATTGAACTTCTAAATGATTCATCCTAAATGGAGCCTGATCATCACAATTTTAAAGAATATCTTAGATACTATGATTGTAATATCACATACTATTTTAATTTTAAGTAATGCTGATTGCCTCTACAAATCAACTTTCCCAACCTCTGCTTGTTCTTATTCACATATTTTCTGGGAATTTTCTATAAAGTCAACCTATCAAAAGAGTTCACCCATCAAAAAGAGTGTTGGACTTGGAGTTCCTATGGTATATGCTACCAAAAGAAAAATGCATATCATTGATTGATGTAAGCGGTACAAATAAATATTTATAATCTTAAGTCTTTTTTTAACCATACAATCTATATTTCTACCGCCTCAAAATCCCTCTTATTGAAATATGAATATGATTCATTCAAATGTATACTCTTTCACCTAAAAATTGCCAAAAGCCGCTCATTATTCATATCTGATGCAGACACAATTGCTATGCCTTGTGTCTCAAGCATCACACTAATGACATGATTATTGTTGTGGATTAAGCTCCTCCTGCCTTTTATGTCCACCCATCTTTCTTTTTTTTATAAATTTAATGGTGATTCATAAAAAAGAAAAAAAATTAGTCTATAAAAAAGAAAAAGAAAATGATCAAATAGTTGAAATTTTTGCAGAATAAAAAGCATTAGAAAAGTTGTACCAAAAAAAAAAGCATAAGAAAAGATACATGAGAGAATTGAAATCCAGTTGTTGATACTTGATAGTACTTCAAATCAATAATCATTTAATTTCGCTTATCAAAAAAAAAAAATAATCATTTAATTTCTGAAGACCCACTAGTAGTACCACCAGCTTAATGATATCAATTCTTAAAGCCTAACATTGGGTTGCATTTGGGTTGAATTATTTTGTTCAATTGGAATGAATCAATGCCTGACATTAATTCTATTACCGACACTCCCTGATTTGCAGCTCATATCATATTGGATGTGTTTGCACATTGTCTGAAATATTAGGCTTACCGAAACATTAATTATTGAGAAAATACAAGCTCAACGTGGCTCGTTTTACAACATTATTTACAAAATTTTGTTTGATCACTATCTAATTGTGTGTTAAAATTTAATTATATTTCATGTAGCACGTTAATAAAATAGATTAACATCAATGTACCAAAAAAAATTCTTGCAACAAATCACAAATCAAACCTACACTACTATATTCTTGCAATCACTCAACCATATCAAAAAAATTCTACTAATTTTAAATCAGTTGTAGTTCGTCAAAAAGAAAAAAATCAATTGTAGTTCCTCATCCTAAAGTGAAATCAAATCGTACACTACATACCAACAAACTTTATTACAAAGTCCTTAAACTTTATGGTTGTACTCTAGAGAATGTATGATAAACATATAGGAATAGATAATCATAACTTCGTCACATTTAGGGTATGTTTGGTTTGACTTTAGATTGAATTGATTTTGGTTGAATTGATTTTGATAGAATTGATTTTATCATAATTGATTTTAGTAGAATTGATTTATGTTTGGATACAATTATGTAAAAATGAGTTGAAAGATAAATTTCAGTGTAAAAATCATACTTAAAGCCAGAAGCTACAAATTCTATCTTCTTGCAGAATCAATTCTGGAGGCAGAATCAATTCTACTTTAGTATAACCAAACACCATAAAATCAATCAAGAATCAATTCTACACTTTTAGAATTGCTTTTGACTTCTTCAAAAGCTAAACCAAACACACACTTAATTTTCTTAATCCTTATTATGACTTGTACGTACTCCATTTAGGTTTGGTGCCATTTTGTACTTTCCCACGTTTGTTGAAAATCTACAAATATAGACAAATCAAGAACTTTGATATTATCATACGGTAGTGCCCATATTACATTATATTTATAGGATTTTCTTTATCTTATGAGGTTAAGGAAAATGAA
Source organism: Trifolium dubium (assembly GCA_951804385.1). Classification (NCBI taxonomy): domain Eukaryota; kingdom Viridiplantae; phylum Streptophyta; class Magnoliopsida; order Fabales; family Fabaceae; genus Trifolium; species Trifolium dubium. Next base: position 2,766,368 of record OX638064.1, read on the forward strand.
ACATTACCAAAAACCTAATTATTTTATACTTAATTAGTATGATTTATGTTTAAGGCGGCTTGACAAAATAAACCAAACAAAAGAAGATAAGTTAGTATTAGAGAGGTCATATAATTTGTTAAACATATATCCAAAAATTTCAGAGTTATAGTTTGGTTAAAGTGTGATTAGCGAACTTAGATTGTGTAATTGAATGGTTGGGGCTCATCATTCCTTAATCAACGATCGAAAGTTCGATCATTGTTTTAATTACGGAATAACTTTAAATTTTTAGACTAGATATCCCACATTTTAAAATACTTCCAATCTAACGAGGAGAATAATGACTATGTTCGGCAGTGAATACTCAAATCTCAACAAAAAAATGTGATTAACGGTCTCTTTTTGATAAAATTACTGGTTGTTAGATACCATGCATTATTAGTTTAGTCTACACCCTTCTATCAAAATAATATCTTAGTCCACACTCATATATTTTATTACTTGTGATAAAATTCATGGTATCAGTAAGATATCAAAAGCTCGAATGGTTAATAAACATCATCAAATTAAAAACACAAATTTTAAAAAAATTCATGCTTATTTTTTGAATAGAATAATTATTTAGTTAAATTTTACTTATTTCGTAACTTAACTTGGACTACTAATAATGTACCAAAAAAAACAACTTGGACTACTGATACATCTTTCTCTTTATAAAAAAAATTCATGTTATATGTCTGAAAAAAAAAGTAATAAAATTTCATGTATTGGTTTGATTCGGGTACCGACACTTTCCACACGTGTCAAGCCACATCAGTATCCTCCCATACATACCCATTAAATTCTTTGACCATTTTAGAACTCTCAATTCTTAAGTGACCTACCATTGTCAATTTTTGAACTATAGGTTCACAATGACGTTTGAAAGATGGAGACCATTTTGACTTTGACACGTTGCTACTCAATGTTGTTAAACTCTCGATTTAAATCGTAAACTCGTCCGATTTTACGAGTTTAAGTTTAAAAAACGAGTTGATTCGGAGGTAAACTCGATTTTTGATAAACTCGTGTAAAAATCGATTTCAAATGAGTTAACTCGTAGTAAAATCGGTAAAATCGGGTAAACTCGGGTAAACTCGAGTTAATTTAATTTGATTTTATCCGATTTTAAAGAAATGAACACATCTTTTTTAGTTTTCTTTAATTTTATTTTTTAAGAACTTTAGAAACTTATTAAACTCTTTTTTTGTTGTTGATGTTTTTTATGATTTGGTGGAATAAAGGTGATTGATTATAAATTTATATGCATCGCACTTTATTATGATAAATTGTTTTTTTTGTTTTATAATCAAGTTGAAATTTAGAATTATTAATACATTTATAGTATTATATAAGTATATATATCATATATATAATAATTTTAGTATTATTCAATGCAAAAAAATATATTTTAATATTATTTTAATAAGGAGTAAACTCGTACGATTTTATGATTCGAGTTTACGAGTCGATTTCACCTAGTCAAAATGAGTTAAGGTAAAAACTCGAGTTTAACAATCTTGTTGCTACTATCATTTGGAAAGAAAATAGATAAGTATATAAATCAATATTTATCATGGGGTTTCTTTGTGATTTTCAATTTGTTTTTGATGATGAACTCATCAAATTTTCCTTTTTGACGAATTATTCTTGATAGATTGGTTAACCGGTAAATGATTTAGCTAAATGATAATTAGGACAACAACAAAAATGTATACTCATCTACTAGGTGAGTGGTGACCTCTCATTTTAATTTTCTTTGTTAACGTTTTTTCATAATGATGTGATTGGAAATTTGTAGAAGCATAACTACTTAATCAGAAATGAACATATAACAAAATGTAATTAATTCGAACATAAATCGAAACTCATAAAGTATTAAACTACTACTCTGTTACAGTCAAATATTAGTTGAAATATCACTATAAAAATTTGCTTCACGATAAGAGAGTTGAATCTTCACTTTTTCAATCTATTTAAAATAATTAAGTTCTGTTTTAGACCCAACTGAAACTCAATACAATAAGTAAATATTCAAATTCACATTAAAGGTACAAATTAACATAAAAGTATTATTCACCTTCATCGATGTTTATAGTGTATCCACTCACATCGGAACAGTAACTCATTTTGGCGACGCGTTCTCGGTAGTGGAATCACCACTTACATATAAATGACACTCTCATTTATTCTATATATACATATGAACCTTAACTCTCAAAGTACACACGCTCTTATCCATTTCTTACACTCGTTCTCAAACAAATACTAACTTAACTGTAAGAGTTCTATCCTTTTGCAGGCACCTCGCTCTTTGAGACGAGACCAATACCAGAATCTTTCTACAAATCACTCGCAAAATTTCATCTTTTCCTAGTGTGTCTAGCTCTGTCCGTTCATAATAGGTTACAAATCTTTGAATATCAAGCCACCCCTCTTTTACTCTTCCATATTCTTGAATATACTTCTATGGAACGTGAACCAAAAACTATAAATTGGTTATATGGCGTTTCATCGTGTTTAATCAATAATTATGGACAGATGTGAGTTACTTGCAATCGGTTCAATATAATAATCATACGGTAGCACTAGCAGTCATCATCGCAAAATGTAATCTTATGTGACACATTTCAAAAAACATAAGTAGCAAATTATTCGCGACCAAATGTACACCAGAAAATAAAAATTAATATTAAACCAATGTTTTGCTTAATTAATTATTATCATTAAGATTTGAGATAGGAACCAAATTAGATAAGCTGGGCTGTCATGAGTGGTAGTTGGGTTTAGAATTAGAAACCGTTGGATGGTCACCAAACTGAAAAGCTTATGGCATATTTGTTCCGATTCATTTTGAAAAATAAGTAATTTTAAATATGAATAAGTAAATATATCAGAGTTCAAACTTCAATCTTTATGTATTACATGTAATATTTCTACCAACTAAATAAAATTCGGAAAGATTGAACATCAAAAAATTAACATGATATTACCTTAACATATGAAAATACATTACTCATAATTATTTATGTGATTTGATGAAGGTATAAACATTAAAAAACAAAGCATACCTATACAAAATAAAAAATAAAAGTATGTTGGTTAAACAAGTGTTGTTCAAATTCAAAAATTCATGTATAATCTTATTTTATTAATTTCACCTATCACATGTCATTTCGTGCCATTTTTGTGTCCCTTTCCCACTTAGCAAGGAGGTATAAAACCTCTACTAACTGAAATAAAATTGATTAATTTGATAATACTCTTCTTTAATCTCCTGCACTCAAATGACTTAAAGGTTAGAAGTATATTTAACTACCGGTCCACGTTTTGCATTATTTTTTTCTGAACGAATAATAATTGAAGTGCATGTGCAAGTGCAACAAGCCATCATCAAGCAAAGCATACTTTCACATTTATGTGGGACAATGAATTTTTTTATGCAGTACGGTACAATGAAGTTTAAAAGTAAAATGTACACAAATTAGCAGTACTATTATTAGTATGATCTACAGTATTAATTCACTTACTAAAATAGATCATATCTCTGGTATGTGTCCATTTATTTCATAAATGAAAAATAAAAATAAATGGAAAATGAATAAAATGAACAAACTCAAAACTCATAAAATTCACTAATTGAATTTACTTATACTATGTTTAGCCCTTTCATAAATACTGGTGGAACTTAAAAATGGAGCAAACATAAACTCTTTCAAAACACCCTTGTCATCATTTCTGTTGTGAAACTTAAGAGAATCCGGACCATAAAAATGATTATTAAATTTTTATAGTCCAAAGAAACCCCAGCTTAATTATAAACTAATCATGCCAAGAATATTGCCTTGTGGGTTCCCTGTCTTAATCAGTCACTAATCACAACATGATTCTTTCACTCCTAACCAAACCCCATATGCTGCATTTTTCTATTTTTCTTCACCCACTCTACTTTAATTTTTATAAAGTAGTATACTAATTATATTCATGTACTATAAATATAACAAATAAAAAATATATCCTTCGAATTTGAAGTACAATTTTTTAATAATATCTCTAGTAATTATCAACTAAACGACACTTACAAAACATTCTTATTTTTCTATTCTAAGAAAAATATATATATTATTGATGATTGTGTTTGATAGAATCGATGATATTTATCCAACAACTAATGAGAATAAACCACATAATAGATTTGTATTTGATATCCACAAATTAAACTAATTTTTACATCACTTATAAATATACTCATTCCGTTTCAAAATGAATGTCGTTTTAATTCAAAAATTATGTTTTAAAATGAGTGTCGTTTTTCAATTCTCAATGCAAGAATTTCTAATTATACCCTTTGATTATTATTTTATACACTATTTCCAAGAAATCAAAGGAAAAAAGTAAGGTTAATTTAATAAAAATACTACTTACTTTTAACATAATAATTATATTTCTTAATACGTGTGAAAACACCAAGAGCGACATTTATTTTAAAACGGAAGAAGTATTATTGATGGTTGGATAAATACCTCTAATTTTCAAAAAATAATCAAGAAATATCTCATTTTAATTTGTAGTAAAAAAATAAAGAATCATGCTAAAGAATATTTTAAAGATATCAATCTAATAAATAAAAAGTAATTTTATTTTGTAAATATAAGTCAAATTCTTTTTTTGACGAGATAAGTCAAATTCTTATTAAAGGAATAAAACACAATTTTCTATGTAAAAACCTCTTTTATTTCCATAAATAATGTTTTAAACACACTTTCCAATATTTTTTTTCTAAAATAGTAAATCAAACTATTCCATAAATAATGTTTTAAAGACACTTTCTAATATTTCCATAAATATGTTTTAAAGATCACCTTTAACATTTGATATATGACACGATTTGAATATAATTATTATAGTGACATGAATATATTAGAAAAGAAATTAAAAATAAAAATCAATGAGTCAAAAATTAAAAAATATTCCAATCAATTAGTATTTATTATCATTTATAAATAGTCATGTCTCCTTCACATCTTTCCCTCTTTACAAAATTCTATCCCATCTCACAAGCAATGCATCTTTCACTTTATCATAAAACAAATTAAAAATTTCTGACCCTTCTCTCTCTCTCTTTGTACTTTCTCTTTATTTTTTCAATCACACTTTTAATTTTCTGGATTTCTGTGCATTTTAATTTTTTATTATTTCATAATAATAATAATAATGGGTGAAACCGAAACCTGCACTGATGATACAACCAACATTTCCAACACACATTCATCATCTTCTTCAGTAGTTGTTGTTTCTAACTACAACCACAACCACAACAAAAACCTTAAATTTCGAAACTTTTTAAGAAACATGATCTGGGAATTTGGTTTTTCATGTGTTGGTAAAAAAAACTCTTCAAAGAGAAACTTTAGTAGTAGTAGTGACCAAAACGATGAAAATGGTGACAAAATGATGAATTTGGAGCATAACAAGGCTTGGTTGTTAGCTGAGTCTGGTGGGTGTGGAGCAGAATTGAACAATGCTGATCCTCAATCTGTTCATTCTTCTTTCAGATTTAGTTTCTGTTCTCAGGTTGAGTTGGAATCTTTGAATTTGAGTTCTTCATCTGCTGCAACTGTTTTGATGGTGAATTTGGATAATGGGGTTAGTGAATCTCGTGTTAGGGAGTTGAAATTGAGGAGAATTGAGTCTTTGGAGAAGACTATTTCACCTGTTGCTCACTCTTTGATTAGGTTTAGTTATGGTGAACTTGTCAATGCTACTAGGAATTTCTCCAAAGGTATCATTTTTTAAGTGTTTTCTTTGCTTACTGTTTGATTATGTGTTTTCTGCGGTGACAAAAATTGATTTTGAAAAATTGATTCTGGTTGAAAGTAAAGTGATTTATCTTTGTATGTTGTAGCTTGTGTGTGTTTGTTTCTGTGGTGAAAATTTTGATTTTTAGAGAATTGATTCTGGTTGAAAGTTAGTTGAACGGAAAGTGATTTATCTTTGTATGTTGTATTTTTTGTGTGTTTGGTTAACTGATGAAAAAACTTGAATTTGAGTGAATTCATTTTGTATTGATTATGGTTAATAGTTGGTTGAACATAAATTCGCGGCTAAAAATCAATTGTAATTGCAAAAGCTCCAAATTCTAGCTTCAAGTTAGAATCAGTTCTGGAGGCAGAATCAATTTTACTCAAGAATAACCAAACATGTCAAAATCAATTCTACGCCGCTTGAATCAATTTTAGGTCAACAATTTATTTATTTATTTTTATTTTTTGTGTTGGTGTGTGTAGGTAGGGTGTTGGGAAGAGGTGCACTGAGCTGTGTTTATAGGGGAAGAGTGGGGCTTTTGAGAACTGTTGTAGCAATTAAACAGTTGGATAAGGAAGATAAGGAATCTGCAAAGGCCTTTTGTAGAGAATTGATGATTGCTAGTTCTCTTCATAATCCAAATGTTGTTCCACTTGTTGGTTTTTGTATTGACTCTGAGGAAGGTTTGTTTTTGGTGTACAAGTATGTCTCGGGTGGAAGCTTGGAGCGACACTTGCACGGTACTAACTACTAGTTCTGTCAGATTTTTCGCTCTGGTTTATGTTTTGTTAAGGTTTTTGAGTTTGAAATTTTACGAGTTATACTGATTCTGGTTATGTCTAATTTACAGGGAGGAAGAAAGGTGGGAAGGGTAATTCAACACTTCCATGGTCTGTGAGGTACAAGGTTGCAATTGGGATTGCAGAAGCTATGGCTTATCTGCATAGTGGAACGGAAAGATGTGTTGTTCATAGAGACATTAAGCCCTCTAACATTCTGCTTTCTTCTAAGAAGACTCCAAAGGTGATCTTCTAAAACAATTCTAAACTTGTGGTTTGTGTAGCACTGACACTTATGAGTGAAGGCGTGTCTGGTGTCCGACACCGCCAATGTTGTTATATAAATATTCAATTATTTCATGCTATGAGATTATTACTTATGTCGATGTGTCAGTGTCATGTATAGTGTCAGACTGTCAGTGCTTCGTATAGCTTGTAGTTAATTACTGTGGAAAGTGGAAACTGTATAATTAGGACCCTGTGCAAGTCATTCTGATTGGTTTTGTTTAACTTGTAGTTATGTGATTTCGGATTAGCAACTTGGACTTCTGCACCTTCAGTTCCTTTCCTTTGCAAAACTGTTAAAGGAACATTTGGGTACAAACTTAACCCTTTCATGTTGATTTATACAAAATTTTGGCTTATTTGTATTTTTTTGTGTGCACATTGTAATCACTGAAATTAAATTCTATATAACTTTGTTGTCCTCACAGATATTTAGCTCCTGAGTATTTCCAACATGGGAAAGTATCCGATAAGACTGATGTTTACGCTTTTGGAGTGGTTTTATTGGAACTCATTACTGGCCGGAAACCAATTGAAACAAAAAGGTCTCCAGGAGAGGAGAATTTAGTCTTATGGGTGAGTTAACACATTGCAAAATGGCTTAAATTCCAAATTATACGATAATAAAATTTATTCCTTGTGGCTTTTTGGTTGATAATAACCAAGTTAGCAAGTAAGTTATGTACAATCTAGTGATCTAACCCATTCTGAGATATTACATTAATGCAATCAAATCTAACTCGCCTTAGTTTACGGCTATTTAGTCCGATAGAAAATTGAAAATTATTCCTTTTACCTGAAATCATCAATCAGACTTACTTGAACTAGCTTTCAAGTTAAATGAAATTATTGCAGAGTTTAATTACGTGCATTGCAGTATCCATTTATTCATTCCCTTTACAGTATTAAATTTTCACCCAAGTTTCAGCATTTATATATGACCATATCTGTGGCGATAATTTGAATGCTGCATAAGTTTGACAACAGCATTATCAAATCACCATTAACACATCTATCATTCATTTGCAGGCTAAACCTTATCTACAAAAGGGGAAAGGGGCCATAGAAGAGTTGCTTGATCCTCAACTGAAGTGCAATTTGAGACTCTCAAATCAAATCGGTAGAATGATTGAAGCAGCAGCTGCTTGTGTAACAAATGAAGAATCTAGGAGACCTGGCATACATGAGATTATTGCAATACTGAAAGGTGAAGAAGAACCTGTTTTTTCTAAAAGGAAAAGGTCGAGTTTTCTTGGGAATGGATTCGTGATTGATTGCTATTCTCAACTACAACAATCGAATGAGATGAAAAGTCACTTGGCTTTGGCAATGCTGGGAGTTTCTGAGTTTGAGGATGATGATTATCTCTATGTATGTTAAAACATGATTTCAAAACTCAATAACTTTAGTTTTTGACATGATTCTCTCTAGATTGCTAAAGGTTAAATGTGAGGGAGTTGAAGTTGTAAATAGAAATAGGCGTTGAGATGAAGATTGTTTGTGTGTAGATATCTTTCCTTTACCTTTCCCTTCTCAAAGGTTATAAAGTGATAGATTTTCATTCATTGTTAGCGAGTCATGTTCAATTCGGGTTTGGATTTGGTTCAGTAACAGCAACACAAGTAACTGATCTCAACTGTCCGTTCTCTAATGAACAGTTGAGGCCATTTAAAACTAATTTTGTTATTGTGTAATCTGAGTCATTCGATTTCAGATTAACGGCCAAGATCATATACTGCATGAAATTACTATTGCGATCCAGGTCTGTTTAATTCATGTTGAAAAATTATATGTTATGATCATTTAAGTTATTGGCTCACAAGCATGCATGTTTTAGGTGGAATGAGGATAATAATTTTCATCTCATGAACAGGTCATACTGTATAATAGTTTTGTACATTTATTATCTGTTCTTTTATGTAACATAACATTATCTCTTCTTTATGTAACATTTTTAAAAGATGTGTTATGTCTAGATACATTCCAAGATTTTGATGTAACATGACTATACTCTGGTCCTGTTTGAGATTAGATAATCTCAACTACCTCCAAGTCAAGGACCTTGTGGCTTTATAATAATAAAGCATATGTAGCAAAGCAATCATATAAAGTTAGTTGCAAGACATAACTATGTAACTATTAAAACAAAATAACTAAAGCAGTAACATCTTGATCCTTTGCATTATCTATGTGTTGTTGTAAGTGCATCATCAAGATGCTTGTGAACAAATTTTAACATCACGAGTGACATCAAAACTTGAGAATGTGATCCATGAAGCTACATCTTATGGATCACCATTTGCCATTGTAAAATGTTACAATGCACGACTATCACATACATAACACTAATAATCATCATCATACATTGATCCTTGAATGTATTAAAATTGCAAACACATCCTTAATGTTTTTTACGTTAATAATTTTATGGACAAATTGACTATCTAAAAACAAAATCGAGGATCAAAATGACTAATATCAGGCTACATACAGGAACATTTGAAGATGTGTTTACAATTTTAATACCGATGAATGTCACAGCGAATTACATTTTTGAGGACTAAAATTGTAGCTTGTCCTCATCTATGTATTGAAGGAGATCCTCGGTGCAAAAAGACACAAGCTGAGTGTCTTCCGGTTGATTGCAACTTCGTTCAACAGCATTCCAACAAATCATTACCAAATCTTCATTATCATAAGGGTAAGTGTTATTGTTACTCAAATGAACGGCGCGCCACTTCAAAGGTCCCTTGCAAATGTTCCACCATAGAGAACACACTCGACATGCATTTGTAACAATTTCAATCGTATCAAGCCTTTGAAGAATACTTTCTGTGATCTCTCTAGGAAGTTCGAGCCAATTCGGCCCGATTGTGTTCTCTTCTTTTATTTTCTTTGTTGATCTCAATTCTGGTTCCATGCCACTGCCATCATACAACAAACAAGATGAATAAAATTTAACATTTTCAATATGAAATAGTTTCATGTACGTAAAACAAAGGAAGAAAGAAAAAATAGTACTAAGAAAAATAATGATGATAACTTAAAGCAGTAACAACGCAGTAATGAATAATTGAATGTGTGTTGTGTAAATGCTAATATGTAACCCTAAAGGAATAACAAATGTAAGGTACACGCAAATTTTGAATTAGTATTAGGGTTCATCTTTGAATATAAATTTTGAGGTTGCTTATTCTGATTTTAATAAAAAAAACAGAGTTCATAGTCTAACGAATTCGATAGATTGAAGGAAAAGAAGAAAAAAAGAAGAAGTAATAACTAATAAGACATAATAATGAGAGTGAAAAGTTGAGAACCATACGAGAAGCAGAATGCAAGCGAGAGAGAAAGTGCAAAAGGAAAAGGAAAAAAACCAAACAATAAATTAATCTATCTAAGAATATATAAAGAGAAGAGTCCTACTAACGAGCGCATTCGGTTCACTCATTAAATATACTATTTAAAAAAATTATTTATTCAAAAAATAAAATAGTAGAATTTTCATTTTTCAATACCTCTACTTTATCAGTTTTTTTAAATTTTTTTATAAAAACTTGTTATTTAAAGAGTTTAAAGAGTGCATCAGATACATTTTTTAGCATTTTCCATAAAAAAGGAATACATGTTAGTTTAACGCATCTAATAATGTGTTTTTGTATAGTTAATTTTGATGTGTCTCAATAATATATCAAGTAATTTTGATTTTGTCTAAAATTTGACACAAATGATCTATATTATATAAACTTTCAATTTATTGACGTATTTTATAAAATTTATATCAGTTAAAATATTACGACCTCCGGTCCTTAATATAAGAAAATTTTTGTTTTTTAGATTCATTGTGTTTCCAATGTATCTAACCTTTAATAAGACTAGATACCTTGGAAATTCAATAAATTCAAAAAGTAAATTTTTTCTTATATTAAGGCCGGAGGAAGTATTGATTAGTTTTTTTGTTTTTGATGGCTAACGTAAATTGTAATTTTTTCATATATATGTAAGATAATTACACTTGAATGAAAGGTAAGCGTGCAACAAGCTGCGCCACTACCTTTTTGAATGACAAAACTAATCATTTTAAAAACTACATCTTGAGATCTAGGAGACACTGTATTGCTATACATAAATTTTTGAACTCTTTTTAAAATATCCACAGTCTCTGGTGTTAGGAACCCAAAAATGTCGAAAGCAAATGTCACCTAAACAAAAAAATCCACATCACATGTGGTTCTTTTCGGCTAATTTGCAGCCCTATATTATCTTTGGTGGTCCACTTTTGAAATGGGCTTTTTTTAATGTCTTATTGGAGTGGGCTCTTTGTTGACCATTTATAAATCAAAATTAGGCTTCGATCTAGTTCAGAACATACTCAACTTACAAATTATTATGGATTTTTTTTTATTCATTTGCTTGAATCAATAATAGTCTATGAAAAATTCGGACACTTGCACGGGACATGATATAGACATTAATATATCGATACATATCTATTTTTTCAAAAATAATATATTTTATTGGTGACGGTATCGTGTAATGTCGGTGTCGAACACGACACTGAGACAACTTATTCTGAGAATTGTCCGAGCTTTTAGCATAAAGTTGGTATCAAATTTCGTATACAAAAACATTAACCAATCAAAAAGTTCACCTAAAGGAAGTCAATCACTTAGCTTTTAACTCAACCATACACGTTGATGAGTGACAAACTGGCAATCAAAAATTCACAATCACTTCACAGCAAAGCACAACATAACATGCTACTATGAATCAATGAATCTCGTGCATTCCATTATTCCAACCATAAATTCATAACACGCTTCTTGTTTTCTTCTCTGATAGCTATACCTTCCTTCACTTTCAGTTTTATTTCACTTTCATCACACTCAAACACAACACAACACCGCGTTTGTTTCCTCAATATCACTTTTATCTTCACCTTCTTTCTACCTAATAAAAACGCGTTTCCGTTTCCTATAAATAAATCACCTATCACAAAAACACTAACCGAACAATACTGAACTCAAAATCACAAAATCTTCGTTCTCTCGCGAACATCATGGACGAAGAAGTGCGTAAGATCTTCAACAAATTCGACAAGAACGGTGACGGAAAGATCTCGAGCACGGAGCTTAAGGAGATGATGGTGGCGCTTGGATCTAAGACAACTTCGGAGGAAGTTAATCGTATGATGGAGGAGCTTGACCGGAACGGTGATGGTTTCATTGATCTGAAGGAGTTTGGTGAATTGCATAGAGGCGGTGGTGATGATAAGGAGCTACGAGAGGCGTTTGAGTTGTATGATTTGGATAAGAACGGAGTGATCTCGGCGAAGGAGCTTCACGCGGTTATGCGGCGGTTGGGGGAGAAATGCTCGCTCAGTGATTGCCGGAGGATGATCGGAAACGTGGATGCTGATGCTGATGGTAATGTAAATTTCGAAGAGTTTAAGAAAATGATGAGTCCATCATAAATTCATAATCTTATGCAGTGAGACTCAAATATGTTTTACCCTCTTAGTTTTTCTTTTTTACTCGACACTCTTAATTTATATATGTAGTTGCATTTTCTTTTTTTTTACTTTAATATCTTAAATTATTAAGCATTTGATTCCCTAATTTAATGTTACTTATTTTTAAGTAACATGTCCTCCAATAAATTTGGAATGGCTTATCATTCCTATATGTACAAAAAACAAGATGTTACATATTTTTTTATAGTATGGTTGTAACATAAGAGTAACATTTGATATGCAAAATAAAAAAATACTGGACATAATAGTATAAGACAGAACATCACGACAAATATTTAAGGTATTGAACAAATTTAATCATGTAAAATATTAGGTTGAAAAAATGTATTTTAGTGATTTAGATAACTTGTGCTGAGGACAAAAAGTTGTTCCGTACTTCAGTGGAGGACAATAATATTGTTTATCTATTATTGTAACGTACTTCAGTGTACAATATGCAGAGGTAAGACAGCATTTCTGAATATCGTACTTTAATCCATACACATATAGTCTAATAATCATATATTTATTTATAATCCATGAAGTTCTTTCTTCCATGTTTTCTTTTATTGCAAAGTCAAGAAGAAGTGTCTATTTATTAGCATGTTATACCATTTCTCCAACTTTTTCTAATGTAAAATATGTTTTATTTTCATAATTTAGTAATTTTAAAATTTTAGAATGGATTTAGTAATTTCTTGTAAATCACATAAGATTAACACAATATGCAAAGTCTAAAATTATGCAAGGGAAACAACTAGAATTTCCCCATTCTTTTCACTCACTATTCACTACTAGTCATCATTGCTACATAATCAGCTATTTGTAAATTATGTGATAAGCTGAAAAGTTCAAAGTATAGATGAGAAATTTAAAGCTTAAGGTTATGCCGATTTATGGATCCGCAACTGTCATATCTATAACATGCCTACATATTTTGTAACCTACAGACCCCTTGAACCAGGAATGTCAATCCAATGCAATTGAAGCTCCACTTCACCACATTCAACATTTCTTAGTCTAAGAACCATGTTTTGGGAAACTTTGCCATCCTTACAAACAATGTGACTCTCTTCTGCTAAGCAATTCTGTCTGCTTGGCAGCACCCTTGTAACTATTGTATCATTTGGGAGACCTTCCAACCGCATCTTTACTGCTTCGACAAATGGACCAATGTCAAACTCAGCATCGCCCATTTTGTCATCCATGCTAAATGTGTCCCTATCGTACACATGCTGCATCACATGAAAATGTTTAGAATATTTCAGTCTCAAATTAATTTTTTTGTCAGTTTAATAATATACTTGTTTATTTATATGTCAACTACCATATGCTCACTAGTCCTTTCAAGTTTCACCTACCTCATAACAATAAGGACAATTTAGTAAAAAAAAACTTTTTACCAATGAAATCAGAGTAAATAATTATTTTCATATGTGAAAGAGGAAGTTAAAAAATTGAACTAATCCTAACTTTCATGATCTTCCATAGGCATAAAAGGTAACAAGTCTATGCTTTACATGTTCATAATTCTAAAAATTGCTCTGAGGTAAGGTTTGTATGGTTTTAAATGTGTTCTGTTCTGTCATATACATATCAAATTTCTGTCAACTGGAAAGTGTCTCATCTTTGATAATTGTGATATGCATCAGTAACAATATGCTAAATGCAGATAGTTAAAGCAAGAAACTTTCATTTCTTTAATTAAGCTAAATTTTGATTTTGAAACACACACACTGTTAAAAGAAAAGTTACTTACTAGATGGATTGGAGTATGAGGATCTGAAATGGATAAAGTCAAGTTATCATTCCATTCAGGATTTAGATTCTTCTTCACTACCCTAGTCTTCAGCTTCTGCATCAGACATAAAATACAACAATGAGATGAATGTCCACACAACAAGAGATGCACAAGGTTGCTATGTATGTATCACCACCAACACTTCACGTTGAAGACTTGTTCAATGTCCGATACGTGTTTAATTTGTGCAGGTCATCAACACAACAATGACACATATATGGTTACATTCGATTATTTTATTTTCTAACATAATTATTGTTGCCGACATATCAGTGTCGTGTTAGTGCATCATAATTTGCTACCCCTCCACAATCTAACATTAGGGAACACAATAATCTCAATTGATGAACAACTTTTTGTTTATTATATGGTGACTTCTTACCATATACTCCCAAAAGCACATAAATTAGGCATTCAAAGTCTTTTAACAATTTATTTATTAAAACAACTTAAACTAGTGTAATTTCCGCATGTGAGAATAAATGTGATCTCTCACCATCAAAACCTAAAGGATGAGGTGCCGAGACACATAGCCACCCTCACGCCTAACATGAGTTAGGTCCAATTTCCACATTGTCATCCTTAACTCAACTATGATATCTATTAAATGGGTTTGGAATTTGGATCTCATTCCAAAAGCTAGCTCAAAGGATGAGAATGCACAAACACATCTATATAATAATCCGGGAACCAGAACAATGTGATACCCCCCAAACTACTTGAAAACCAACTCCAAACAACTTCAATAAATTTCTCATGTGGTTCTCTAGAGATCGCATTTTACCCTTTCATGTCGAAATTACACACACATGAGAGAATCTATTCCCCTTAACTAAATTCTAAAACCATCTATGCATGATGAAAATCCTGACATGAAAAACAGTCTCTACAGTTGATCAGGTAAAAAGTCACAAACATTAGAATCAAAGCTAGAGAGAGAGAGAGAGAATGGAAAACATAACAAAAAACATATAAAAGTGATTAATTAAGATTAGAGAAACGATATCAAGAGAAAGATTAAATTAACATAGTCAAGAACAAGCTCTGAAGAAAATTGACAAAAAAAAGATTAAACAAAGTATAGAATAAAATTGAACCTGTTTTCCCATTTTGATGACAACATAAGGATCACTGCTAGTGCTAACTACATCTCTGATAGCAAGATTGACTCCTCTTTGAACATGAATTTTGAGCAGACCCAACAAGTTCTCCATTGATACAAAAATGAGTTAGAATATTCAGCAGAGTTGATTTTAAAGACAGAAAACGTGTGGCAGGGTCCCATTATTTATAGTACTACTCTTCTATGATGTTCTTTCTTTTTTTGTCTCATTATTGTACTAGTAAAGTCAAGAAGAACTAGTCTCTATTTATTGGCCTGTCATACCACAACCATTCATCAAAAAAAAAATATTCTAATAAATTTTTTATTTTCATTTTTTTACTAATTATTTTAGAATAAAACATCAATTTGATTCTTGAGTAATTTTCCTTTATGTTCTGGGTCAAAGAGAGTGTAGTTCAGAAGTTATCTTGATCTAGAACTATTTTTTTTTTGGTGAACAGATCTAGGACTATTTATTAAATTGTTATAGTTAATTCAATAAAGTAGAAAAGATTGATAGTTTAATATGTTTTTTTTTTTGAACAAGCCAAAATGATATATATATATATATATATATATATATATATATATATATATATATATAAATAAATAAAAGAAGACACGCTCCAACACAAGGTGTGCTAGACCATATCAAAAGAGTTTACAACTACAATCACCAGATACACATGTCAATCACAAGTCAAATACCCATACACAATAAGGGATTAACCCACCAAGTATGTAAATTAACCCCTATCCCCAGATACTGTGTCCGTAACCACCAGAAAGAATACCGCTTAATCAGGTCCATCATATGTGTAAGCGAATGTGCCGAGTTCTGGAAGAGGCGCTGATTGCGCTCTGTCCAAATCATCCAAACACAAACCAGCCAAATCAGCTGCATAAACAAACGCCTCCCCCGACTACCCCCTGCTGCACAAGTGAACTGTAGGAAATGTGCAGTGGGAGCCGAAGGATCCACCATCTCGAAACCAATCCAATACCTGACAAGCATCCACAAAGATTTAAAAACCCACAAGAGAAAAAAAGATAAGTTAAAAAAACAGTATTATTTTTTACTCATATTTTACATTATAATAAAAAGAATAGTACTTTAGTCAAAAAAAATAAAAAGAATAGTAATGGCATATTTATTGATGAATTCTCAGTAATTATTATAAACAGTAATAATTAGGCCAAAGAAAATTCAAGACCTGTTAAATTTTACTACCTTCCACATAAGAGTGTTTTAAGATTTTTCACACGTAAAAAAATGTAAAATTACGAGTTAATATGTTTTTACGCCTCTGCAGTGAATTTTGATTTATCCTATGATTATTTTTATTATCTCCTATAATATAAAAAAAATTCAATCATTTATCTTTTTATGTTTTTTTTTTTTTGACCAAAACAAACTCATATTATTTCATTCATCAAAGTAGTAGAAATACAAGATGGAATCAAATCAAATGTGTGAGAGCTAGCATATGATTTTGATGACCTCGCAAGTGAGTGAGCAACAAAATTAGCTTGCCTCTTTACAAAACTTATCTTAAAGTTTGGATAATTTCCTATCATTCTACGACAATTAGAAATAATTGTACCAAACTCAGATTGATTATTAGAATGATCTTTCATGGCGTTTACCACTAGCAAACAGTCTAGTTCGATGACCACTCTAGATAACTCCAATTCTCCCATCCAAGTGATAGCTTCTTTTAACGCCCATGCCTCTGCTTCTACCGGTGGTGGAGAGCCATGAAACCACTTCGTTCTCGCTTTCACAAACATACCATGGTCATCCCGGATACACATACCTACACCAAATTTGTGTTGTTCATTAAATAAGGCTGCATCAACATTGCATTTTACTTCCCCTTGTGGCGGTGGCTGCCACCGCATGTTGTTGTTGTTGTTGTTGCTGTTTTGATGGCCTGCTGCATCCTCCTTTTGTCTCACATTTTGCCATTGATGGAGCACATCTCTTGCGAGTTGTATCGCCACTTGAACCGGTTGCACTTTGTCCTCCCATATTTTATCGTTCCTGCACTTCCACAAACACCACAACATCATTACAAAATCACTTTTTTTTGGTTCAGCTATAGCACCAAGTGCTGCAAAAATAATGCTTTTTATGCATGAAGCAGTGGCAGCAAAACGAGACACATCATCCCATAAATTAGCTTCCCTCCAAACTTCTTGTGCCTTACTACAACTCACAAACAAATGCCATTCATTTTCATATGTTGCTTCACAATGCGAACATAAATCGGTACAATGTACTCCTTTATTTTGGAGACGATCTCGTGTAGGGAGACATCCTCTCGCAATTCTCCATAGAAAAATCTTGACTCTTTGAGGTATGTTCAACTTCCAAATTAACATCCAATCTCCCGGTATTTTGTATTGTTCAGTATCAATTAAAGTATTCATTGCATACCGATACGCCGATTTTACTGTATATATACCTTTATTATTATACCTCCATATCCTCTTATCCTCACCACCCATTCCAATAAGTGCCAACCTTCTAATTGCATCTTTGTCCCTGGCATTAAATAATTCGTCCATTATTCTCCCATTCCAATTGTTCATGCCATGAATTAAGTCTGCTACACATGTATTTTCTCTTCCTTGCACAATCGAACTAGTGATAAAAAAATTATCTTCAGCACGCAGCCATGGTTCTGTCCATACATTAATTTTGCTTCCATCACCAATACACCATCTTAGTCCCCCTCTGACTATTACCTGTGAAGTGTAGATACTACGCCATACAAAACTTGGGGTGTGGCCTAGACTAGCCCCCAAAAAATCACACTTTGGAAAATATCTAGCTTTGAAAATTCGAGCTACTATAGTATCTTGGTTGGTTATGTTAACTATTCACTAATTTGACAGATTAAAATTTAACTATCATATCAGAAAAAAAATCAATTAATTTTTTTTTGACGGAAAAAAAAAATCAATTAATAGGAGTAGGCGAAATACCAATAACATAATAGAAGGACAATTCCCGTAAAAAAAATAGAAGGACAATTATAACAAGAACCGGAAACCAAATCTTACCATGTTTGTAAACTCCACCCATGAGAGTTTTAAAAGTCAAGTACAAAGTGTAGGCTCATTCACTATTTTGACTACATCCTTTACAATTTTTCATTGTTTTTCTTAGGGAATTTTTTATCTTTGAATAGTTGCATTTTTAATGTTGGTTGGTGGCCTCTTTAATGCTGTCTATAGTACTGATATTTTGTAGGCAATTTTTTAGTATAAAACTTAAATTTATTTTAATAGATTAATATTAAAATATGAGATGAATTCAAATTTTATCAAGAATATAATTTTATCTATCAATGTAATTAGATATTAGAATGTTTACCAACTTTGATTGTCATGTAGAGTACATATGACATAATGGTTTCTACTCAATTCGAGCCATTAATTTTTTTTTTCTATATATTTTTAAAACTCGCGTATATATATATATGATGCTTATGATTATGTTAAAAGCTATTTTTGAATTTTCATAACTCTCAATAATATATCAACTTTTAATCCATGGACGATCTAAATTTTTATTAAATTTGTATTCATTAAATTTAAAATGTTATTAAACGACTCAAACGTTACATAGATATAATACGATCCATATATATATATAAAAAAAAATAGAAAAGACATGTTTTATTTTATGGTATGAATATATACTGCGCCAAATAATATTAAATAAAATGGTAAAAGTATCAAATCATTCTAAGATTTTAAAATTACTAAATTATAAAAATGAAACATGTATTACATTAAAAGAAATTGGATGAATGGTATGACATACATGCCAATAATAAATAGACACTTCTTCTTTGACTTGGCAATAAAAGACAACATGGAAGGAAGAACTACATAGATTATAAATAAATACATTACTATACGTATAGTTTACTTAGTCAGAGAGGTCCTTTGCCATCAACTTTTCTCTATAAAATCAGCACTGCTAAATTTTGTAACACATTCTGTCCATGGAAAACTTGTTGGGACTGCTCAAAATTCATGTTCAAAGAGGAGTTAATCTTGCAATCAGAGATGTAGTCAGCAGTGATCCTTATGTTGTCATCAAAATGGGAAAACAGGTCAAATTTGATTCTTCACATGGTTCAATCTGTTTGTTAATCTTCTCTTGGTTTTCATTCTCTAATCTTAATCACTTGTATCTTTAGCTTTGATTCTAATGTTTGTGACTTATTACTTGACTAACAGTTGAGTATGTTATGTTATGATTTTTATCTCAACATGCATAGATGGTTTTAGAACTTAGTTTAAGCTGTTTTCACAAATAAGTTGTTAGAATTTCAAAGTCAACTTTAAATCATTATTTTTTGTTTTAGTACCTGTAAGTTTTATTGCTTCAATTCATTCGATGCAAATTAAAAAATTGTTGCTTTTAGTTCCTAAAGTCACATTATCAAGCCACATGGCGCCATGTGACATGATTATATTGGACCACGTATGACGTTAGGACTAAAAGCAACAAATTTTGAATTTGTAAGGACCGAATCCAAACAAAATAGATTTACTCCAACTAAGTCAATTTTATTGATTGATAAAACGAAATTTATATGTTGGGCAAATAATTATATATTATTTCTACTTACTACTATGACTAGAATGCACCATATAATCAACAATAAGTGGCTACTAGAGTTGGGGTTATTATGTTAACTTAGCTTATATTAGATTGTAGAGGGGTAGCGACCTATGATGCACCGACACATACACAAACACGTCATTGATATATCATCACTAGTAATAATGTGAAAAAATAAACGAACTGAATGTGGTCGCATGTGTTAGTGTCGTGTAGGTGTTAGAAACTAGATACACCTTCAACATAAAGTGTTGATGCTTCATAGGTAAAAACCTTATGCATCTTGTTGTGTGTACATCCATCTCATTGCTGCATTTTATGTCTGATGCAGAAGCTGAAGACTAGGGTAGAGAAGAAGAATCTAAATCCAGAGTGGAATGATGACTTGACTTTATCTATTTCTGATACTCATACTCCAATCCATCTGGTAAGTTACTTTTCTTTTAACAGTGTGTGTGTTTAAAATCAAATTTTAATTAGGTTTATTAAAGAAATGAAAATTGCTTGCTTTAACAATTTGTATTATCATGTTGTTACTTATTAATGCATATCACTATTATCATATGACAGTAATCAAGCTTAGACTTTTCAATTGGCAGAAATTTGATCTGTATATGACAGAATAGAACACAGCTACATTTATAACCATATAAACATTGCCTAAAAATATGTTAAACTTTGGGGATTATGAACATTGGTATTGTTCAAACAAGCATAGATCGTTTACTTTCTATGAAGATCATGAAAATTAGAATTAGTTCACTTTATTGCTCCCTTTATCACATATTATTTGTGGTTTAAGGTAAAGCACGAGTCTTAAAATCGTCCCTATTGTAATGAGTTAGGTGAAATGACTGATTAATATTCGGTTGCTGATATACATATATTATTGAAAATAAAAATACTGTTTGAATATTCAAAAGTGACAAATAATTTGAGACAAACAACTATTCTTCTAAACATGAACTTGCAATGCAGCATGTGTACGATAAGGACAATTTTAGCATGGACGACAAAATGGGGGATGCTGAGTTCGACATTGGTCCATTTACCAAAGCGGTAAAGATGCGGTTGGAAGGTCTCCCGAATGATACTATAGTTACAAGGGTGCAACCAAGCAGACAGAATTGCTTAGCAGAAGAAAGTCGCATTGTTTATAAAGATGGCAAAGTTTTCCAAAACATGGTTCTTAGACTAAGAAATGTTGAATGTGGTGAAGTGGAGCTTCAATTGCATTGGATTGACATTCCTGGTTCAAAGGGTCTGTAATTTCAAGTCATGTTATAGATATGAGAGTTGTAACAATGTAGCTCCATAAATAAACAGCCCCTTATGCTTTAATTTCTCATCTACTTTGAAGTCTGAACTGTTTAGTTTATCACATAATTTACAAATAGTTCATCTGTTCTGTTGAAATGTCTTTTTTGTGCTTGTTTTTTGTTGATTACTATGTAGCAATGGCTAGTACTAGTAGTGACTAGTGAGTGAAAATAATGGGAAATGCTAGCTGTTTCTTGCATAATTTAGACTTAGAATTGTTTTAGTCCATATATAAAATATGCTAACTATTTTTTATTTTATTTTATGGAAATGTAACATAATGTGCTAGCTATTAGTGAATTAGTTAGTGAATGAAAAGAGTAGGAAATGCCACTAATCAAAAGAAGAAAAGAAAAAAAAAAGAATGGAAAATGCTAGCTGTTTCCCTTGCATAATAAAGAAAGAAAGAAAATTTTACCATATTACACAATTATAACTAAATTTATTTATTTTGTGATATTTTTTATGGAAAATGCTTTAAGCATGTAGTTAAGAATTTAATTTCTAACTCGTACCTGCAGAAAATTTAATTGAAAGGAAATAACTCACACCTTATGTGCAGCATTGGTTTCCCAACAGAGATTTGTCATTGTTAACAACATTGTAAACATCGTACCAATATGATGGTAAACCAACAAGAATAAGGTTGTAGAAAAATAGAAGCCACATTTTGTCAAAAAAGAAAAAGAAAAATAGAAGCCACATAAAACAAAGAGGGTTGGCAATGATCCGCCGTCGATTAATATCCACGTGGTGAAATAATCGTGTGGTGTCCGTCCCTCACTCACTTAACATTAACAATGCATCATCGTCACTCACAAAAAAAGAAAGAGTAACTGAACAATTATCTGAAGCACAATACAATACTAATCCCTTCAACTCTGTAAGTTTCTTTAATTCTATTAATTAATTAATTAATTAATTAATTAATTAATTGCTTTCTATGCTATCATTACATTTTTCTGCGTTTCTTTTAAGTGCTGCAATTGGTGTAGTGGGTGCATGTTAATCATAAGATTTAAGCACTGTAGATCAAATTAATTAATTCATATTTTTGGTTGAATTTGTGATATTGAATTACTACTTAAGCTTAAGGCTCTGTTTGGGAGTTTGTAGGGGAGGGAAAAATAGAAAAATCTTTCATTTTTTTTAGGACAGTTTTCTATTATGAAGAAAAATAAACCTAAACTCCCAAACAAGGACACTTTTATCACACAACACAACCATGACCTTCAATGCTGTTGGGTGGAAAAGAGGCAACAAGTAAGTAAGCTTTGTGTCACGTAGCATTGTTAATCGCGGATTGCAAAAAATAGTGGTTTGCTCAAATTCCGCTATACTATAGTGCTATATTGCGCGTTGTAGCTTCTATTTTGTGATAATGTATTATAGTACTAAATATCGTATTGCAAAACAATAGTGATTTGTTTAAATTTCACTGCGCTATAGTGCCTTCGTAGGCACTATTTGACAACACGGCACATAAATGAGAATGTTTATCCTAAGTTCTTACATTTTGATTTTTTTCTAGCATTTACTTTGGCGTAAATTTCAACATATTTGGTTGATTATTAGGTCCTAAATAGTCTTCATCTCTTCTCTCTGACAGGGGAAGTAAAACCTCTTCATGATGGAAACAAGTATTGCAAGGTAAGCTTTACACTAGATTTATAATAGTGTACATAAACATTAAAGACTTGAAAGTTTTAATTTTTTCTGGTAAATTCTTGGTCATGATTCTTTCTTAATTTAAATAGGTGTCATCTAGAAGCACAGGGGATATTCTTTTCCAACATTTTGAGAACAATAGGAAAGGAAAATTCTCAGAAACTTCCATGTAATACAGCGTCCCTTAATGCAAGATGGGACTTTCATAGATTAGTCTCTTCCTGTCAAACATTTACTGCAGTGTATCCAAAACGGCCGTTTTTTTGTAGAACACATTCAATGGCAACTAGTTTAGAAGGATTTGCATCAGCACCATTACAATCCGGAGATAATCCTAACAAGGATATGGATCCATCTACAGACTCAGAAGACGAGAGCTTGTCACAACCACTTACCAGTGAACAGGTATACCTTAACGTCTATTTGATTGTCCTAACCATGCTATTTTTTTTCTATCTGGAAATTAAATGGAACCATTGTTTTGAAATTTCAGAATTCCTTTCAAAGCATTCCTATTTTAAATATTTTTTCCCTGAAACTTGCTGAAGATACCATTTTTGTGTGTATTCAACTTCAATCAATTTATCTTACTTAGATCTTCAGTTTCAAATTGTATATGGCAGATAAAGGCATTGCTTGCTGATACCGAAAGAGCAAAACTCACTAAGAAGCTTAGTGAAGCCAACCAACAAAATCGGTTCCTCAAAAGACAGGTGTGTATCCCTGATTTATGTAGTAATGAGGATATATAAACAGCAAAGGCCTTTGCAGTAAATTGTTAACTCGCCTCTTTTTCTCCACAGTTGTATATAAAGGAGGATGCATTGGTAAAATTTAAAAGTGAACTTGCTGTCATAGAGCTTGAAGTTCAGGTTAAAATCTCTTGCCATGTCAATTTTGATGCTACTTTATATGTTGCCTGCATTTTTTCGTTCGATACTAGTACACAGACTTGCATAGCACTGCTATATTTGCTACAATGCAATGCAATACCATTATACAAATCGCGTATAACAGAACAATAACGATTGGTTAAAATTCCACTATTCTATAGCGCCTCTATAGCCGCAATTTGGAAACACTAACTATTACTACTATAACTTTTGATGTCTTAATAACCCTTATTTGGTTCTTGGAATTGAATTGATTCATTAAACTTTATAGCACCTTTTGTTAGTGATTTATCTCTTATACTCTCTTTTATCTCAAAAGTCTCGTGGGAATGACCTCATGAATACATCTGCACTCAGTGTGCTTTCTGTAGCTAATTTGAGAAGAATACTAATTTAAAAGTTTGTTAAAGCTTCCATAATATTGAATTTCTAAATTTAAAATAAATTTGGTGTCTCACAATAGAATTATACTATATAATTATACTAATATGATGATTTGATCATAATGAGAAAAAGAATGTAATCTGACAGATGAAATGTGTCATTTTTAATTTTAGCAGGCATAACACTAGTTTGCCTCTTTGGGATTCTTTTGCTGTATTATAGAATAGAATTATTCAAACTTAAAAGCTGTTATCATATTCTATGCTATAATATTGTTTCTTTGGAAGCAGGCATTGGCCAGACTAGCAGAAGAAATAGCTAAATCTGGTATTCCACAAGGTTCAAGAAAGATCAATGGAAAGTACATTCACACTCACCTTGTTGCCAGATTAAATGGTATAATGGTATTTATTTACTCTGCTAAATCCACCAACACATATGGTACACATGTGTACTTCTGGAAAACTGTATTGTTTTTGCTATGAAATAAGCTAATAAAACTTAACAATAATGCAGTTTCATCCTCTTTTGTACCTTTATTGACTCAAATGCATTGTTTTTGCCTTCATAGCTGTACATGAACAATTGAATGAGCAAATAAAGGATGTCGATGCAGCGCAATCGAAAGAGGTTTCTGTATTTTGGGCCGGCATGGCTGAGGTAAACATATATGCATGATTAGACTTCCAAGTATAGAGAATATGGTTTGGAACTTTGTACCATGCGGATTGTGTTTTGCTTGCATTAATGACTAATTTGTATAGTGCTCTGCTCTCAAACCTTAATATATATACTCGCATAAGTTTCTAAAGATAATGTCATGAACATGACTGAGTTATTAGTTAGCTGATCCAACTAACTTGAACCATTGAAAGTTCTATTTTTCCATGTTCCTTCTCGCACCTTTACACCACAAAAAAGCTTATCTTTATCAAGAGAGCATACAAGTTTCTTTAACTGTGTTAGCTATTTCAGACGTGGGTTGTGGTTTCTGCAGAAAAAATGCATGAAGTCCTTGCATGCGTTAACGATACAAAATAAGTATATTGACCGATACAATTTTGATTTCAGCACTAAGCATTGGCTTCAAATGTTTAGATATAGATAGATTAATTCCCTATTCGGAAACTCTTGTAGCTTAAGCACTTATTATAAGTGCTTATAATAAACTATTTTTATAACAAAAGATAAAGTAATGTAAAATTATTTTCATGTAAGCTATAAGCTGTTTTCATATGCTATCCTGGAGAACTTATGGAAATAAGCTGACAATAACTTATACACAGATCATAACTCATAAGTTATTTCTATTAGCTTAGCTCTCTCAAATAGTCTCACAAGTGTTTATGCCGGCTAGTATATAAACTCGAGTAAACCAATTCAAACGGGCCCTAAATGCTTTTGCAAAGCTTTTTCATCATTATGTGTATGATCTGACTTGCTACCTTTTGAGGGTAAAGTAAATAATTTCAACCCTTATGATATCATTATCGGGCTAATCTTTCGACATACTGATAATTTGTTATAAAAAAATCAACGTGTCTGCTGATGCTTACATTGCTTGTTTGAACTTTTGTTTCCTTTAGAGTGTGCAAGTTATGGGCAGTTTTGATGGTTGGAGTCAAGGAGAGCACCTTTCACCAGAGTATACAGGTTCCTACACAAGGTTCTCAACAACATTGATGCTCAGACCTGGAAGGTACAAATTTTATCAATTCATTGAAGTTTCAATTTTTTTTTTGTATCATTGAAGCTTTCAAATTGAGCTTATTAGTTGGAGTTGGAGCTTTTGAATCTAACTCAAAAACTAAAAATCATAATGTAGGTATGAAGTCAAATTCTTTGTAGATGGCGAATGGCACCTATCACCTGAGTTACCTGTTACTGGTGAAGGGTTAACGAAAAATAATTTGTTAATTGTTGAGTGAGTTATCTGTATGAATAATTAATCATAGCAATACTTTATGTTGTTTAATCACATGTCTTTTTTATAAGCCAACGAGTCTATCTTTATCACATATACTATTAATGTAAATGTTAATGAAATGTGTTGACATATTGACATGCAATGTGAACAAATAGGGACACAATCGATTTTCATAACATTTGGGTTGAAGATGATTTTTTTTTTTTTTTTGACGTAAGGTTGAAGATGAAATAATATCATATGGTGAAAGTAAAACTTAAAATGATTTGATTTGAATTTAAGGGGAAAAACTGAAATTAAGTAATGTGAAAGAAAGAATGTGCATAATGCATATTTAAAGCGTGTCGAACATTAAATGTTGGTATCTCTTTTAATCAGAATTTTAATCTTGATTCGTCACATTTAGGAAGGCTAGTAGTTGATGAGATTCACTATAGGATGAATTTTTTAGGAGAACTTGAGTTCGATTCTTAATTTATTCCAATTCATTTTCTTTCTTTTTTTTGGTACAAATTCCAATTCATTTTCTTATATTGATCAAAAGTTACTTTTCAATTTATATGTGTATTATATGTGCGAAAAGTTTCTCATTTTGTACAGAAAATTCCGCACAAAAATTTTCTAAGGATCTTTAAAAGCCACATACAACAATTTTCCACAAAGATATTACATGAACATCAATCGTGAACACGCACTACATCAATCGTGAAAAGAAAAGAAAAAACAACAAAATACACACTACATCATATGCACAATAGTTGTTTTTAAATCATAAATGGCAGCATCATGGAGTCATAATAGCAATATCCAAGCACACAAACATTTTATGCCAATTGCATAAAGATATCGTGGATATTGTATACATATATTTTTTAAACAATAATTCATTCTTTTTTTTTTGGTATAGAACAATAATTCATTCTTCATTGTTGACCCGAAAGAAAAAAAAACTAATATCGTCTACTAAAAATCATATGAGACGGTTGATAATCAATTTACTATTTTTCTAATAAATTTGTGTTCCCACGCCGGACTGAGAGTGAGAGGCATCAAACTTTGAAGGTAGATGTCAAAGAAAAATACTTAAGGCTAGATGTCATCTTTATATTTTAATTATAAGGAAAAATATGTTAAAGAAAATTGATGCTTTGGATACAAAATTTGAATCAAATATAAAGATACTTTTTATCTATTTTTTCTTAATGTTTTAAATTAAATAGCTTCATTTAAGTTGCATAAAATGACCAATATTATTGGTTATTATTGATTTGTCTATGAATAGTTTCATTTAGTGGAATAATTTATCTAGTTCTATTTGAAATAATTCCAATCACAATAGGTTAAGTTTATTTTAATACATGCTATGTTGATTTTGTTTATGTTTGAATCCTTATTATATATCAATGCACTTTTTTTCATTCATCAAAATTTTATTCCATTGAATTTTTTTTGATAAAGTTTTTAATGAGGTAGAACGACTCCTACATTTTGGGTTTTGATCTAGTACTCCACAAATCCTTGTTTTTTTTTGTTTTTTTTTTGGTGACCTATTTTATTTTTATTTAATATATTTATTATGATACTTCTTCACATACATCAATTATTCATAAATTTAGAAAGGTGAAATGTCTCTTATAAAAAAATTGAAAAAAAATGTTTCTTAACTTTTTTAGTGTCAATATAATTAAGATGTCTTAATAGTTAATAGTACCTTTTAACCTTCATAAATTTAGGGCACATGTTAAGGAACTTAAATGTAGTAATTTATTTTGTATTAGAAAAAACAATATATTAACTTGTAAATAGTTGAATGCTAATTTTTAAGACAAAATTTCTATATTAAATTTCTTAAAATATACCTTAAGAACACATGTTAACTTTATCTTTAACTTACGTCAAAAAAAAAAACTTTATCCTTAAACTTTTTTGGCCTAAAAAAGACTAGAGAAAGTAACAATTTATTCATAAAGACAAACAGCAAATAACTCATGTTTCATGCAATACACCAATACCTTACCTTACCCCATCAATTCATTAAAATATAAAAAGATGCTTGCCTCATGCATCAATTTCTCTCAAAAAAGAATACTCCGCACCAAATGTATATCCCACCAAGAAAGCATGTATTTTTATTATATTGACACATTTAATTTGCTATTTGCCTTTTGAGTCTAAACATGAGTCTAAAAAAGAATACACTGCAGTATTAAAAAAATTTAAAGCTAAACAAAATTTTGACACTCACAAAAAAAATTCTTTACAAATTTCAAATTATTTATTTTTCAAAAACTATTATTCATAAATATACGTAAATATTTTTGATATCTCAAAATTTCGTTACAAATCTCACATTTGCACATTATAAGGGATCTAAACCGGGAGTGGTTATGGTGCATAAGTTTTTTCCTTATGCACCGTGCATAAACAATGAAAATTGTTTAATGCACTTCTCAAATTTCTAGTGCACCCCCAATCAAATTGCTTAGTGCACCCCGAAATTTTTAGCGCACCCCCAAATTTTTAGCGCACCCCCAATTTGGAGGGTGTATTAGAAATTTGGGGGTGCACTAACCAATATAGTTGGGGGTGTACTAGAAATTTGGGAGGTGCATTAAGCAATATGAAGTATTTATGCACGGCATAACTTGTGCCATCTAAACCACTGATTTGAGATCGAACGGTTTATATATCTCCTTCAACAAATATGCGCTAAATCTCTACCATTCATTTAAGATCGAACCGTTCATATTCAATACTTCGGACGCGCAGTTAGTTACTGCGTGATATATATCCAAAACCCAACTATCATACTATCGACCACAGGATGCATAATTTTTGTGCCTCCCTTAATTTAGAGTTGACGTCTAGGAAGCTCGGATACTTATACTTATGATTATATTGAAATATATTTTTTTTTGAAAAAAAAAATATCTGTGTCGACATGTTGGTATCCGTGTCGTATTTCGTATCCGTGTCCAGGTGACGTAAATATATAAATTTTGACTCAATAAAACTTGATCCGTGAACACCACTACGTGTCGGGGAAAGTAGTGAGTGAGCGATCCATAATTAAACAGAATAAAGTTCTTAAAAATAAAATTTCAAATCCAAAAAAGATTACAATAAGTATCTGAACAGAAGCATTTGGTGTAGGCTATAATCTTCCATATTTTCCCTCATCTGAAGTTGATGAATCTTTCTTCATGTACAAAACTTCCAATTCTGTCTTGAATGTTGCGTATTTCTCTTCCTTTCATGTTCTTCCACGTTGTTTTAGAATCATCTATTTCTTCCTTTGGAATATCCAAGAATGTTTGGTTCTATCGTTGTCTTGGCCTTGACCCTTAAACATATTTAGTTTCATTCTTCTTTTTCCAGCACCAAGTTGTAATCTTTTGGTTTTTTTATCATCTGGGTCTCTCTTAGATTTGAAGAATAAAGACACGGCACAATGAAAAAGATGGCTTTTGAGAAGAATAAGAACAGGGGAGACCAGAAAACAGGAAGAAACAATAGATTTTTGGTTACTATAAACATCATGGGAAGTTCGGGTCCTTTAAGGTTTGTTGTGAATGAGAAAGAGCTTGTTTCTGGAGTTATTGATATTGCTCTTAAAGCTTATGCAAAAGAAGGAAGGCTTCCTGTTCTTGGTTTCAATGCTGCCAATTTCCTTCTTTATCATCCAAATGCTGGATTTGATGGTATGATTTCTTACCCTTTTGGAAGTTCTCTTTTTGTTTTGTTTTCGAAATGGATTCGTTGGGTGTGTCGCGCAGTTTTCAATCTCAACCATCTGAACTAAATTAATGGATTCGTTGATCTCTTTTGTGTTTTGTTGTTTTTCCCATGATAAATGAAGTTATTCCTATTGTATGTTTTAGTATGGACACCTAAATGTTAGTGATTGAATCAAGTTTTATTGTGGACAACATGATTGTTATTGGCTCATGTCAAACATGATTTTAGTAAAATATGAAGGTTTATACTAAGTTTTATATCAACTTCGTTTTAGCAAACAATTTTGGAACATAGGCAAATTTTAAGGTTTGATAAGTGATCCATCATAAATTGGTATTTAAAAATTATGTGAAATTCCAATAATGTTAATATGTTATCTTTTGGAGATAGGAGATCACCGTTCTTCTTATCTTCACGGCTCACACGATAACTTAATCAATGTCGATTCGACAAAAACAAACAAACAACAGTAAAATAATATTTGTTTCCATTCTATTTACCAAACCGACACCGAAAGTGACTTCCTCAACCATAAGGACAACGAGGATCATGAGCCTCTACTTTCAAGGGTCATCGTCGATCATTGTTTAAACTTCAAGTGATTTTTGAATATTAGTTCAAGGTAGACTACATATATAGATGACACATTGTAGAATCTGGCATGGAACATAAACTACACTGTCAAATCAAATTTAACCAAATCACTTCCACCAAATTTATTCAAAAATAACTTTTATCAGATACTTATCCTAAATGTCCCCATGTCATGTCACAATATATTGTAAAGTTTTGCTCCTTATAAATTATATTCATATGCTTAAGGTTTATTCTTTTTTGTGAAACTTTTTGGATAGCTCTGAATCCAATGGAACCCATAGGATCTTATGAAGCAAGAAACTTTGTGCTGTGCAAAAAGCAGGTGCACCCATCAAAGAAAGAACCAAAATCAGAGCTGATAACTCCAAAGAGCAATGGTGGATGGAAATCATGGTTGAACAAATCATTTGGTTTGAAAATCTCATCACATTGATTACATCATGTGAATTGAGAAGGTGTTCAAAAGTTCCATTTGTATTCTGAATTGTGCTCAATGTCACACTATATAGTGGCCTTAGCATTAAAGTGTATATGTTCTTCACTTCTTCATATAATTAATAAAAGTTATACTTGTACTTTAGAAATTTATATTGTGTAATTTCACTAATTTGTTTCTTTAGACCACATGCAATATGTGTTTATATTGACTTTGAATTTGATCATTAATCCATTCTAGCATATGAAATCAAGTTTGGAATATATTGAAAGCATAAAGAGGGAATGAGATTCTTATCATTAATTGAAGGTAGCCATGGTTGTTTAAAGAAAGGTTGTGAGTTAAAGGTTTTTTGTTTATTTATATGGACCATAGAATGTAGTAACTAGTAAGATAAGAATAAATTTATGGGGATTAGGCTCATTTCATATTAGCTGATTGTGATTGATTTTTTAATTGACAAATGTTAGTATCAAATTATATCCTCTACGATTGGTTTTTTATTTTTATAAATATAAATTAAATAAAAACATGGTTCTGTAATCACCATTTCTAGAATGATAACATTAAATAGTTTAAAGATGATTAAAATTTGTAAAGGCTTGTATCTATAACATTATGACCTTCTAGTAATGTGGGGGGGGTATGCAAAGTACCCCTCATCCTCATATTCCAATACAAGTACTTAGTCTAGGCATTGATGGACCCATCCTAAGTTGGGGATGTAGTAGATGGACCATGCTAAATATGCTGCAAGTGAAATTGGGCCAAGTATTGGGCCAATGCAAAATGAACAAATTTTAGAAAATTCATTCATTCATATTCTATCATACGAAATAAATTAAAAAATAGGAAAAAATATAGGTTTTATTCGTATCCTACAAAACGAACTGGTTCTATTTCTTATATATATTCTCGAAATCATTTTTTTTTCAAATTTATTCTCAGCAAATTACATAGTTCCGATAATAATTGTTAGGATGAGTGATCTCACCTGATCAGAAAAGTGATGGCCACCTCTGTTCCGCCGTAAGCTTGCTGAAGGAGGAGATGGGGGGGTTGTACCTGCAGGGACTCCGACGCTCAAGTCAGTGAGAGTAGGAGCAGCGAGTACAAGTTAGAAGAATAGATATCTGAACCATTGTGAGGAATGGCATATATATACCCCCAGCGCTGGGCCAAGACCATTAATGAGGAGGCAAAGGATTCGTCCCTGCCATTAATGGCTGTCGGGATTCTGACTTGCTGTCATAATGGGCAGTGAATGCTCATTATCCCGATGTCGTCCGTTACAATTGTGTGTAACGGTGCGAAGCGTTAGAATATCCTATGTCGAGCATACAAGTGCTCGAGGGTTTGTGTTACATGGGCGAGCAGCTCTCAGTCATAAACGGGCGAGTCTTTGCTCGCGGCCTTAAACTGTAGTCGAGCAGGAGGACTGGGGCGATGTTCGGCCCAGTCCAGAACAATGAGAACGCAAATAACAACCCTGTCTCTTGAACACTCTTTTTAACGCTCACTTTCTAATTAGTTAAAATGTATGCGGGTTCCTCACTTTGAAAATAGATCCTATGCAAAGTGGTAGGATACAAATGAATTTCATTGAATTAGAAAATGAGTGTTAGAGAGCATTCAAAAAAGGGTGTTGTTGTCACTCATCTTATTAGGATTTGTACAAACCTTACTATCATATTCTGTGAACACCATAAATGATTTTTCCCTATCCTAAGTTGCTCTAAATCCTTCTAATCATTCTCACACTACTTCCCAACCCTTAGACACCTAAAACATATAAAAATCACATATTCACGATATCATAAACACAATTACACACATTCACAAACATGCAACAAAAATTGAAATTAAAATTAAAATTAAAAGCAAAAGCTAACTACCTTTCACTTCATAAGAAGAAAGCTTAAAATTAAAATTTTGATGATGAGTTGCCTACTTGTCATACATAGTACAACCTAAATTTGATGGATATAGAAAAAGCAAAGGTTCATAGAACATAGAATAATAAATAAATGAAGAAACAAATGACTATCCGAAGGGTAGAAGGTCATATTCAAGAATTCAAGTGGAAGAGTCAATTCCATTATATCAATGGAACTTTTTAAGGTATGCATAAGCCATTGAATTGATATAGAGATAATAACTTATAACTTTATAGGCAACACTATTTATATTCTATTGAAGGATTAGCTATACTACAATAAATCTAATCAAAGGGTCAAAAAAAGTTTCACAAATTATTGGCTTTCTTTTCTTTTACATTAGTTTTTTTTTTTGGTAGAATATACATTAGTTTCTAATGTTATGTGTGGTAAAAGAAAGAGGTTAATTGGATGAAGAAAAACTTTTCAAGAGTAGTGGATGAGTTCTATTAGCTTGAAAATGGCTTTTCAAAGCAAAAAATGTAGCTACTTTACTTCTTCTTTCTACCTTGCTTTATTTCTATCGTCAAAATAAATTTTACTTTTTGGAACTTGATTTATGTGTAACTTTAGTTTTTTGGTTTTTTTTTAGCGATTTTAGTCCATTTACTTTAAAAGTAAAATTAAGAATAGTTTTGAATTTATTTTATTAGAATATGAGATTATGATTTCGACTAAAATATATGGAGTTTTATTTTAAGTGAAATAATGTTTAAAGCAATTTAATAAATTCTATTTCGTGAGGTTCATTATTATATTGCTCATGACCGATTCATTCAAAGTCAACAGTTTTGCAGCGGACAATCACATGTACACGCCCTAGACGCAAATTGAAAAGTTCGTTGGACCACTTTTAATTGTTGGATTTAGGGCTTCAGATGATCAGACAACACATGTTCCAAGAGACACATGTCTCACATAAGGTGTTAAGTCCTCGTAACCTAATTCTACTCTTATATATAAAGTTTAACTCATGTCTCATGGTCTAAGTCAAAGTATGACAAAGTCTACTAAAGTTCGACATAGTGTTTACAAGTACATCCTTCACCTCTGGATCTACCGATCACTGGTCTGTTTACAACGACCCACTCAGTAAAGTCCAACGTCAAATCTCTATGCTCTAGGAAGAACGAAATTCAAATAATTAATTTTATAGTAGATTATGAAAATTTGAGGGTTTTAAAAAAATAAGAGTGATAAATGAAATTAATTGAAAATTCACAAACTTCACTCCAAAGAAGTATAGTGGCCAAAAATTAAATTACACATGCATAGGGATTAAAATTATAATTAAACCTTATTGTGCTTATTTATTGATCATAAGATAACCTTTAAATTAACATGAGTAGTGGAGAATTAAGTGATGGATAATTTACTAGTACTCATGAGGAAAGGGAAGACTTAGAAGTGGTTGGTTGAAAAGGGCCCTTGTGCACTTCAAAGTGGGAGATGAGATGCAAAAAATCCTTTTCTCATGCTTGGAGGGCCCATATGTTTTCCAAGGTAGAAAAAAAGTAGTGCTTGATGATGGAGGTTGTCATAGTGAGGCAAACCCCTTGTCCATTTCATTAGCCCAACACCAGTAAAATTGTTGGCTGAGACTGGTTTTCATTGATTGTGACCATAAGGTCAAGTGCTTAAAGATTGAGTTTGAGATCCTATAATTGTAGCTTATATATTGTATGTTATAAATTATAATGAGTGCAAAACCTATTTTTGCCTAAATTAGTGAAATAATTTTTATTTTTGAAATTTTAACGAAGTAACACTTGCCAATATTTTGTTATATATTGACAAATCAACCTACCAGCATGTCAATCCGTCAAAAAATAAGATAGAGTGGAAGTTTTGACACACCTATTTAAATTGATTTGTCCCGCCTCAATTCGCTCTAAACATATTTATGAAGTGGCAGACAAAAACAGATTGAATTGATCCAATATTTACCTCACCTAATGTTTGAAGCACTAACTTTATTTTCTTAGTACAAATATTTTAAAAAGTTGAATTATTGGCAGAAACTAAAATAAAATAAACTAAAAAAACTTAAATTTTTACATCTTGAACAATTGGTAACAAATTACCTTGAGATATAATGTTTTTTATTTCTAATTTTCAATCATTATTTCAACTTGTTCGAAGTAATATATAACACTATTTTAATTTGAAACAAAGTAATATGTAATATTAACTATTAATCATCATTAATCTTGATATCATAGCTTTGGTGGAATGTTTATCCACACCACCAGTCACCTAGTCTCATATGCTGACCTACTGCTACATTGCCCAACATATCAATATATATGGACCCATCACCCTTCTGTTGATAACTTGGAAAACTATGCATATACACATAATGCAAGTAGTATATACATATGATTATTACGGTTAATCTTGATTTATCATGACATAAAATTTGTATATTGCATCATGAGTGCGACCAAACCATAAAGATAGATATAGATTAATTACGTGCAAATTTAGCACAAATTAATAGTTATTTCCTGAAAATTTAAATGATCTAGTAAAATATTAAAAAAGGTAAAACGTGCATAACTTTGAAAAATATTTAATATTAGGATTTATTTTTTTGACTAAAAGAGGATTCCTTATCAAGGTTTAAGATGCGTATATAGTCTTGAATCTTGATATTAGTCGTCTTATCATCCAATTAGTAACTTAATTTTCAGAGAACATATATTAATTAATGTATTGTTGATAGAATTTTGAGATATTTGGTAAGAAAATTGACTATGAAGGGAATCTACTTAACCTTTTAGTCCTATTTTTATCTTAGTATGGTAAAGTAATTCAAACTTCAAATCAATTCGAATATGTAATTGACACCATACAAGTGGCAAAAAATTTGCAATATGAAGCATTTATTTTGATAATGTCCCTTTGAATTTGTTAATTCCCTTTATAGGTAGCTAATACCTATATAGCTATATATCCCCACAATCACACTACTAGATGATTATCATTCATCTCAAGTAACCAATAAAGGGCAGTCATTATAAGCCACCGTGTGTGCACAATGTGAAGAGAAAAAGAAAACAAATGACATTAAATAAATATGCTTTGTTTGTTAATAGAGGGTGTATTGAGGTTTCTTTATAGTTCTTCTACATATATATTTGTTCAACTTTGCTAAATTAGAGATTATGTTATCTATTTAAGGGAAATTTATTAGCTTACATCTCAAGTATCTAACACCTACTAATATACTTAAACCTTTTCTAATAGTAAAAACTAAAAGAAAATAACTCATGTTTATTAGATCATCTTTTGATATCAATAGTAATAGGAGATAGACAGTATATATGTTGTACCTTTACACTCTCCACTTGTGCTCCTCTCAAAGTTGGAAAATGGGGAGTATCTTATCATTTGTAATTTTGTAGCTAGTTTAGGCATACATATTATAATTTGTAAGCATGAAACCAATTCTACAACTGAATGGTTGTTTTTCATCATACTCTTTAAGAAGACAACAAATATGTGCATTAACTTGCCTCAGACTTTAAAGATTTGAAGTAATTGTCCTCCTTAACTCAGTCATATTTTAATAGTCGTTGTTTTAGACTTTGTTCGTTCTCAAACTTAGCTTTTTTTTATTTTGTTTCTTTTCCTTTCCTTTGTATATAAAATGTTATTTTCAGTAAATTAAATTGTACCATAAAAAGGTTATGGCATGACACGTTAAATAAAAATGCGATCTTCTACAAATTTAATATTATTACTAGTATTATGCACAAGAGTTCAAACAACTGAATTCTTGATTATTTTTAAATTTGTTTTGGATTGCTTTCCACACTTATACATATCTTCCTTTATAAGTGTCACCTTAGAATTCAAATACATTTAATGAATTTACCTCACAAAATTCATATGCAATTTAGTGCATCACGTTATACTAGTAGTTTCTAACAATTTAAATAGATGAGTCATTTAAATGAGTTCATAAATGTACTAATCAATTCATAAAACTCAAGAACTATTTCAATCAATATACACAATGAAGGTAATGGCAGAGGTTTTTGTGGTTGTTAATCCTTCAATTTTTAAGAGAAGTGTAATTGTTGTAATCTGGAGTTCAATAAATAAAATTTGACCAAAATTAATAGAATTATATATTGTCTTTTTGATTAATTGATAATATAAAATGTTAATTACATATGAATAGAAGGTAATCGGCTAACAAGCTGCGCCGCTACCCCTTTTTGGATTGCAAAACTCATTCTTTTAAAAACAACATCCATAGACCTAGGAGAAACAATGTTGCTATGCATGACCTTTTGAACTCTATTTAAAAGATCCACAGCCTCTGGAGCTAGAAAACCAAAAGTGTCAAATGCAAATGGTATAAAACCAAAATTATTTCACTCAAAAATAAAATTTAAAATTCTCTTAAACAAATTGTCAATTAATAAATCTAATTAATCACTTAAATATAATACTATGATCGATATCTTAGTTTAATGACAAAAAGGTTTTTTTTTTTTATTTTCACCATCTGCTTTTTAGGAGATGGGACATTAGTAGTAGTACATAGTTCAAAATGAGTTCTAACATAAAATAATTTCAACTTTTATTTTAAATACAATTGTAAGAGATTGAACTGAAACATTTTCTATCAAATCTAACATCAATACTACTGAATTAACTAACGTTTGATATGGTAAAAAGGTTTGGATTAGTTGTCCCCTACCTTTGTGTTTAATTAAGCAATGAATTAATAGGATAAACATCACCAACAACCTTCCCTTTAATTAGATGTCAATCACTGTCAGTATATATGTAGCCTCCATTCATAGCAACCGGCCTTCTTTATCTCTACATATATATCCACCTAGTTACATTGCAGTTACTCCAAGGTGTTACATATTTTAATTCTTCATAAATAATCATAAATTAATGACATGACATTAACAAAAGCTAGATAGAGTAACGACTAGAACTAGAGTGTGTTAGTTACTCCATTAGTATGTGTCTTGTACATTTAATTGACGCGCAACCATAAAGATATTCAGCTATAAACTAATTATACATAATCATTTTTCCGTACACCAAACAAAAACAGAGCAATTACTTTTAATATGATTAATAAAAAAAAGGGTTTTGCTAAAATCCCTTGCATTGTTTTCTTTGAGTAGTATTTGTCAATTTGTAATGGATCATCATAGTGCAATATAATATTCTGAACTTATGTAATTTTTTCATGTACCCTTTATGCATGAAAGATGGCTTCATTGTAATAACAATTTTGCATGAAGAAATTAAGCATAAAGTTGTAATTTGTAATTGAACTATGGTTTCAAATTGTGGTCCGCGTCCACACTTGTGAGCACAATATTACCATGTAGTAGCCTCTACAGATATAGGCATTACTGCAATCGCAATTTTTAAGCATGGTTGAATTAATGAACTAATCATTAGTTAATTTAATAGTGATTGACGCTGAATTTAGTATAGAGAATCACGGTTTGATCTTCCATAATTGCGATCGGGAGAAGGCCAAAACCACTTATACCAGAACTCCAGATTAAACTGGTAGAAAATAAAATTGAACTAATGGTGTACCTATAAATTATGGCTCAATAATAATAATAATAATAATTTCCTGAAATAAAGGTCCTTGCACACGAATATCCCTCCTAATTAAGAAACCATATGGCCCATATCCATGTGCATTTGTGCATTACCATGTGACCTTTGTGCCTACAAACTCAATTGACACCTTAAGCAATGTAGGAATCCCATGAAAAGATAACCAATAGGACGATATTGTAGACCAAATCTTGAGGGAATATGGCAGAACTGTATAAACTAAATAAGATGCTTTGTGGCAGAGCCTAAAAATGTTGTAGTTACACAATTAATTAAAGTATTTCTACATGTATAATTAAGCATATTCAGTGCTAATGATGGTTGTGATTAAGATCATTTAGGTGTTGAATCTTTGAAAGTTAAGAAGTACTTCTATGTTACATTACTTTACTTTAACACTTTTAGTTTATACACTTTTAATTAAACCATTTTTATATTAGATTGGCCAAGCTTTATTCATCACTACTGAGTTAGGGATATGTTTACTTTAATCATGTCCACAAAGGTATATACAAAGTGAATAATATTAATTGTAAAGTTATAGCAAATTTGTATTAAGGAGTCCCAATTCTAATTATATATTTTGAAAAATCTAAGACTAAATAATTTATTTTATTTTCAAATATAATTACTTATGTTAATCTCTATGATTCAAAAGTCCATAGTGACAATAGTTACTACCATGTAACACACTTTAATTCTCAACTTACTAAATAGAAAATTAAGCAGAAAATGTGAACTTCGCTATGTTCGAAAGATAAAGGGAAAAAAGTGATTTTCTCATAATTGTGTATTGTAATTTTTGGTATTGTGGATATACCTGTTATACAAGAAACTATTCGATAATTAAAATTTTTATTAAAAATGACTAAATCTAATATCGCGGTGAGAAATAATATCCACCTTATATAAAAGACTGCACAGGAGCTCTCAAACTATCATTTATTCGAAAGTTGGACAAACATTAATTTTATCTATTATTTATCAAATATGATCTTACAAAGACAAAAAATTGTTAGGTATCTCAAATGATTGTCATCTAACAATCTAGAAATTTAGTTTGGATCCTCAACTATGGCTGCACAAATGCAGCGACCATAGATAGAGCCATTGAATCAAAATTCAGATTGGTCCTATTTTGTGTACCCTTTTGAATCGTGAACCCCACCCTACAAACAAAGGGGCTGCAACAACCTAAGTATTTGAAGCACTCTTTTTCTTTATTAAAGAAAAACATTTGAAATACTATATATTAAGGGCCCTTTAAAGAGGTTTACGCTTATTAGAGTGCGTTTGATCTGCTAAAAAACAAGGTACTGGATAGGACAAGTCCAGTTGTACTGCGTTTGATTGTGAAACTATTTCAGGGACTGGATAAATCAGGTGGCAAGGGACAGCACAAAAACAGAAATTTTTGTCCTCCACTAAACCACAGCACAACTTTTTGTCCATAGTACAAGTGTCTAAAATACAAAAATACATATTTTTTTTCACCAAATATTGTATAAAACAAAAAATTATTCAATATCATAAAAATTTGTCATGTGCTATTTTATCTTGTGTTGTGTTGTTCTATCTTATACTGTGTTGTCCAATACTTAGTGTTTAGCAGATCAAACGCACCTTAGTTCTTAAACAGTTGCTTATTTTTTTAAGTACATGTCTCTTTCTGCATGATCAATTCTCAATATATAGCTTTTGACATTTGATGAATTTGGTAAATACTTAAAATAATATCAAAAGAACTTGTTTATCTGTATTTGGGTGATTAATAAGACAGTTTTTACGCTTGTAACATTAATTGATGTGACGGAAATTAACAATGACATTACATAACTTCTACTACTCCCTCCGTTTTAAAATGAGTGTCGCTTTAGCTCAAAAAATTTGTTTCAAAATGAATGTCGCTTTTCAATTCTCAATGCAACTTTTTCTATTTATATCATCTATTTACTACTTTATACACTATTTCCAAGAAAATAAAAGAAAAAGTATACTTAATTTAGCAAATGTACTATTACTTTTAACATATGATTGCATTTCTTAATATGTGTGAAAACACCAAAAGCGACACTCATTTTAAAACGGATAGTATAAACATCATGGAAGTGTTTCTGAGTATATCTGATCAGCATATTATTATGTGCTCTAATAAAGAAAAATAAAATTCTAATTCATAGAAATTAAAGAACAAAAGAATCACTGTCATTTCCAAATCAAAATATTTTTTTATTCTTCCTCAAATAATATATCATGCATAGAAACCATTAAACAAATAGTTGAACAATTAAAATTAGTGGGAGCATCAAGATGCTTACATACCTCGATACTATTAAACTTTACAATATACACCTTTCATTCATTCATATTTTACATTATTATAATTATTTATATTAAAAAACGGAAATAACAAGAACACATAATTTCCCTCCATGGACCCTCCTAAACCTTATACTAGTAATTAATTAAACATAAAAGTCCTAAGCCAACACCGTCTATCACATGGTATTAGACAACTTAATTAAAGTTAATGCAGGATTAAGAAATAAAATAGATTAAAATAACAGAGCAAACTAGCTAGATAGATTCATCCAGCTCAAAAATTTTAAAAATAATAATAATAATTATTTAGATCAAGAAAAAACACTAATAAAATTGAAATTAAGATTACAATTACAAATTACAGAACAAGACTTTGATTCTTTTTACCATTTTTTTTTTTACTTTTATTTATCCCCTGCCTCACTCACTCACTGAGTCACATTTTCACTCATCAACATCAAAGTTTAACCTTCAACTAATCACCACCTTAATTGGTCATATTTTCTTAATCAACCCATCCAATCCAATTAATCTACACTACAGTGTAGAAGAAATAGAAGTCACTTCAACTCAACCGGCTCTAACTCGGTTTCAAGACTCAATGCACCACCGAGTCAACTCACTTAGACTCACTGAGTGGAAGCTTCCACGCGGAGGTAGCAATGAGTGACCTCGTGTGCCACCCAAGCATAAGACAGCCATTATTTTCTTCCACCCTATACCCATCACCGCCGGCGAACAAGGCCAACAAAGTACTCGCTTGTTTAAACGCATTAGAACCCAAATGAACCGGGTCGAACCCAGCTGAACCCATTCTCGACCGCCACTGGT
This sequence comes from Trifolium dubium, assembly GCA_951804385.1. Taxonomy (NCBI): domain Eukaryota; kingdom Viridiplantae; phylum Streptophyta; class Magnoliopsida; order Fabales; family Fabaceae; genus Trifolium; species Trifolium dubium. Next base: position 2,807,984 of record OX638064.1, read on the forward strand.
TCAATGTCTCATGTCTCTCGACCCGGTCCACTCCTTCAGAAGCCACCACGTTACATATCTGTCTCCCCAAATAAATCTCCGACATCAAAAGATCCTGGTTAACTGAACCGGACCCGGTCGAGTTAGCATTTGCATTAGAACAAGAACCCTCAAGCGAGTCGAATAAACTCGAATAATAATGTAAAGCTTCAGTGAACCGGTCTACAAAAACCGGTCCGTTGTGATTCGCTTCTTGCTCAACGATGGTTATGATTTTGGGGTTAATCTTCTTAACAGTGTTGAGAACTTTATCAACGGATCCGGGTCGGGCTAACATAGTGTGAAGTTCGAAAACAGAGTTAACTGCAACAGCTTCACCGGGTCGAATCTCAAGCATATTCGGGTCAAGATCAGCTAAACTGTTGCAAACGAATCCGCGAAATTCGAACTGAACTCCGATCGTTTGAGCAAGCTGAGCTAATTTCCAACCCACTTGTTGTAAAGCGTCGGTGTTATCCGGTTGCGGCGGTCCGATTCCGGTTAACCGGAAAGTTGGTGGACCGCCGTGACGTAATGCAAGTGCTTGCATAAGTGCCGGCCACTGCATCCCTTGTTTGAGACCAAAATCGATGACGTGGACTTTTCCGGCGCCGGCGAAAGCTTCGAGAATAGCTTGATTTGCAGTGAAATGAGCGAATTTCAGATATGGAGAAGATTCATAAAAGTGCATATGAAGAGCATCGGAGAGAGATGAATCGATTGTTTCATCTGGGTAAATTCTGTAGATTCTCCGAGCAAGTGCTTGTGCAAAATACGAAGCTACTTTCCTCATCGCACCGGTTTGCGACGATGCCAAAACTCCGATATGATTGACAAGCGCTTCCGCAAGTTTCAGATTCTCTTGCTGAATCGCTTCAGCACAAGCCATCAAAGTATGAACAAGACGAACACCAGTTTCTTGAGAATCAACGAGAACCACCGGTCTTGTAGTCTCCGCCGGCGGCGACATCGCCGGCGATATCACCGGTAAAACATCTTCCAATTCTGATTCTTCCACCCATGTTTTCAACCGTTTGTTACTGTTTGAAGCTTCGATTTCGTTGCTTTGAGGTGGGTATGCGGCCATTCCAGGAATAACGCTAAGATCATACTGAGAATGATCGTTGAAGATGGAAGACGAAGGGTCGTTGATTTGTGGATCGGTGGATGAAGGGTTGAGTTCAGTGAGCATAGTTTGAACCCATGAACCAAGATCGGCAGGGTCATAGTGAACAGTATCAGAAGAAAGATGGTTAATTCCTTCTTCTTGAGCACTACCCATAACCATCTCAAGTTGTTCAAGCTTTTGAGCAACGTCAGCCATGTCTGATGAACGAACCTTGTAACCTAATGCTGCTAACAACTCGTCCATTCCGCCACTGTTGTCTTTTTCTTCTCTCCACATACAAGGTTTTCCGTTTGTGTCGTTGTTGTTGTTGTTGTTGTGCATTGATGAACATTCACCGTAGGTTTCTTGGTGATCTCTCTTCATTTTTGTGTTTGTTGAGGAAATTGTTGAAGAAATTGGGGGTTTTAGAAATTGAATTGGGTGATTACATGGAAGTGAAATGGGTTGAATTTGAGAATTGGAGAAAATGGGTTGAGAGGGGAGAAAGGGGTAACAGAAAGAGGGAAGAAGTGAAAATGAAAAAGATAAGGAACAACTGAAGCCATAATAATAGTAAGGTTTCTCTTTATTTGGTCTTTTTTTTTTTTCTTATAAAATAAAAAGGTTTTTGATAATTGTGGGGAGGAATTGATAATTTTTGGAGAATTGAATCTTCTTCTGTTAATTCTCTTCAGTTGTCTGTCATGCATTAATTATAACTATTTGATTTATGTTGTTGTTGTTTTTTTTTTAAATTACTTTAATTTTTGTTGGTAGAGTAATTTTTTGAGACTCGAATCTTTGCTTATTAATTCTCTCTAGTTGTCTGTCATGCATTAATTATAACTATTTGAGTAGCGTGTGTTAGATTAATTTCCCAAGATTCAAATTTTGTCCTGATAATTCTCTCCAGTTGTCTGTCATGCATTAATTATAACTATTTGATTTCTGTTGTTGTTTTTCTCTCTAGATTGCTTTATTTTTCTGTTGGTGGAGTAGTTTTCTGAGATTCGAATATTCTCCTAGTAATTTTCTCCAACGGTCTCTCATGCATTAATTATAACTATTTGAGTAGTGTAATTTCCCAATATTTGAATCTTCTTCTATTCCTCAAAAAAAAAAGAATCTTCTTCTATTAAATCTCTCCAGCTGTCTGTCATGCATTAATTATAACTATTTGATTTATGTTGTTGTTCTCTCTAGACTACTTTATATTTCTTTACAATCTTAACCATGAGATTGAGGCAAAGAGAGATGATATAACACATTAATACAAAAGAGGTTTCAAACTTTGAATTCAAACCCTACTTTTCCGAGATTCAAATCTTCTCGTGTTAATTCTCTCCAGCTGTTTGTCATGCATTAATTATAACTATTTGATTTATGTTATTGTTTTTCTCTCTATACTACTTTATTTTTCTGTTGGTGGAGTAATTTTATGAGATTCAAATCTTCTTTGTTAATTCTCTATAGATGTCCGTCATACATTAATTATAACTATTTAATTTATGTTGTTTTTTTTTTTAGATTACTTTATTTTTTTGTTGATGGAGTAATTTTTCGAGATTCAAATCTTCTATTAATTCTCTTCAGTTGTCTGTCATGCATTAATTATAACTATTTGATTTATGTTGTTATTTTTCTCTCTAAACTACTTTATTTTTCTTTACAATTTTAACCATTAGATTAAGACCAGAGAGATGACATAACACATTAATACAAAAGAGATGACTTAACCATTAAATTAAGACCAGAGAGATGACATGACACATTAATACAAAAGAGGATTTAAACCCTAACTTTATTATGGTGGTATCAATAAAAGAGAGAATTCAAACCCTAACTAAATTACATTGTTTCATTTGAATTTGGATTTAAAATTCTACATCGTATAATTCTACTTCCATTGGTAACAAATATAAGTAAAATTAATATTTTTTGTTTATTTGATTATTAATATATATCTGATTCATAATATGGATTAGCTACATCAACAGTCTAATAAATAAAAAAATTATTTTTATTTATATTTGTGGCCATAAAAAAAGTATATTAAAACGATAATTATTAATTAAGTGATCAATATAAAATTTTACTACTTATTTATCCATCAAACTTTGATAATATCCGTTTCTCTACCAATGGGATGGGAGTGATAAAAAAACAGAGGGAGAGAGAGAGAGAGAGGGAGAGAGTGGCAGTGAGTACCGTAATGAGAAGAAAGATGCCCATAATATTGTACAGCTCAGCTCGTGCATTGCACAGAAACCGTATGTATACCACTACAAATATCAGGTGGCCGTACACTTCATCAATTGAGGCTCTTGGGGACCGAGAATTATCGTGGGCTCCACCTCTGTCCATGCCTTTCACGCTCCTTCTAACCGCGCGTCTACTACACTTTCTCATACTCACAATTTTTTCATTTGGTCTATCTTGGTGCTTTTGACAGTTGAAACTTGAAACTTCAAATTAGTACCAGGTACTAATATTAGTACTAGTACAGCAAATTCTAATGAAGTTACTGTTAGTATTCATTTTTTAACCATATTTGCCAACCAGAGCCCCTTAATAAGAAAAAAATATAAATTAAATAATCACGAGTATAAGTGAGCTGATAAAGATATTTTACTCCCTCCGTCTTAAATGTAAGAAAAATTAATTAAAGAAAATTAATTTATTTGGTTCAAATACATCAACTTTATTTGATCAATTTTTTCTTATATTTTAAAATTGAAATGTTTAGGAGTTCAATTATACTCTCACTATCTCCAAACAAATTTCTAACGATTTATTATTAAAGAAATAATTATTCTTATAAACCATTTCTTCAAGACATTAGATTAATAAATCACCTATCTTATAAACTCAACATTCTTCTCTCAATATAAAACTTAATCATTCTCACTTTAAACAACTTAAAGTGCAGCTCATTTGATTCAACTTTAGTTTATATTGAAGTATTTCCTTTAATTCCTTAAACAAACTTTCTTAGGACATTTATTAGCATGCCCATAATATTAATTTTTTTGATAGGCTGCCCATAATAATAATTGTTCTGACTTATCTTAAGTCTCATATCACTTGGAACTCGAGGCTAATAGTAGTTTATGTATAACATGCCATACAGCTTAAACCACCGAGGCACATTTTCTACAAAAGAAAAGGACAAAACCGTGACGGATAAAAACCCAAAGCGGAAAATCTCTCGGAGATGTGGACTTGAGGTCGGGTCGGAACATACCCTCTGCTTTATCCCCTGCGAATAAATCTGAGTTTTGTACGAACAGTGACGCCGTCTGTGGAAACAATAAAGTCTCACATCGCTTGGAACTCGAGGCTAATGATAGTTTATATACAACACGCCATACACCTTAAACCACCGAGGCACATTTTTACAAAGAAAAGGACAAAAACGTGACAAGTAAAACTTCAAAGCGGACAATCTCTCAAAAATGTGGACTTGAGGTCGGGTCGGAACATACCCTCTACTTTATCCCTCGCGGATAAATTTGAGTTATGTACGAACAATAATTATACGGGTCGCATAGGGATAAAGTTACTAAACCGCTTATTTTAGTGCACTAACAAAAAGAGCCTCACATGAAGATAAATAAAAGCTTCTTACATTAAAACTTATTTTAGACTTCTTTTACCTTTAAAAACTATTGAACCGATCCTACCTAATAATAATGATTTTAGGGATGAAATGAAGTTAAGCATATGGAAGTTGGAACAAACAATAATGTGTTATACTACTTGATGAAGAAAGAAAAACATATTTGATCATTTTCCATCATCTAAATTTGACTTTAAAAATTAAAATCTTGATAATGTCCCCTTGCTCATTATTTTTTGGTTCAACTATGTCCATTGTCCAATGTTTCTTTCCTTTTTGAGCTATACCGACGCCGTGTGTGGGGATGCTGCTTTAGTGCGTACTGGCCTCTTGTGTTTTTTCACGGGAGTATCTAATTATTAGTATGATTATATGGATGAGAATTGCACTTAAAAAAGAAAATATCAATTTAACAGTTGTAATCTTTATTTTATCTTGCAAGTGAAGACTAATAATCCTTTTCAAGAAAGAATTTTAGAATCCATATTTGCTATATCAAGCAAAGTGGACCTCCCTATTTATGCTCCACCCTTCTAAATGTGTTATGACAAGTGTATCAATGATATGTTTGAAAGAATCTCATGATCTTGATCAACATATGCATGATAGAGAGCTAGATGTATTTGATCAAAGAAATTGTTTTTAAATCTCTTTTAATATATTTATTTATAATATTTAATATTGCAAACATATATAGGAAATTATATGATCAATATAAACATGTTATTATTGTAAAAAAATAATGTTATTATACAGACTTCAAAATTAAGTTCATGCACATCTTCATTGTTTATGTGCTTTGTATTTTGATAATCAGGGTTTCTTTGTTTCATATTCTCTTTAATCGTTTTTTGTAATTATTATCTTTTCGTGTTTTATCTTTTTTAATTGGATGTTTGGTTTATGTCCCCTAATTTTGTTCTGTTTTTCCGTTTTTATAGATATACTAATGGATATGTTGCAAATAATTTTTAGGATATTAATTTCTTAGTTTGAAGTTCCTTCCTCCATGATAGTATTGCTTGGGTATACACTTAATTTACCTACAAAATATTATTTGAGTGATTTGCATTTTAACACATTTCTAGAATGTGTTTATGTAATTAATTAAGTAGTATGCATTGTCGTCTTTGGTTTGAATCCAATAGTCAACAATTTGAGATTTTGTACACACAAGTATTAATTATATATACCAAAAATAGATCAAATTATAAAATAGATCGTCATTCTTTGAGTGATTAATTAAGCTCCCACCGATTGATATGCCCTAGATACACTTGAAAAACATAAACTTTGAATAATATTTTATTGTCTTATCATGACGCAACAAGAGTTTAAAACATAGCGATATGATGTATTAAAATGATATCATAACATCTGTATATAAATTATTTACATCACTGATAGCCGTTAAAAAAAAAAATACGTCACTGATATACATGTATTATATTCATGGGTTTTTAGGAGGAAAAATATTTTTTCATTATTATTTGTGTGTATAGTATTATGTGTATACGAATGATCTAGTAGTTCCTTACCAAAAAAAAAAAGAATGACCTAGTAATTTTTTTTGAAAAGCCAAATATATATACTAAGATCCCTCAAACCACAAGAAGTATGTGTTGGATACTTGGATCAATTGGTGTAAGTAGTGTTAATTTGCAGTTCAAATCCGATAATCAACAATTTGAGATTTTGTGCCCATGAAAAAGTATCATACATATTTAAAGAGATTCATTTTGAGGCTAATAATACCATCTCAGCTAAATAATTATCTATATTTTCTATTAATAGTATTCTAGGTAAATTAAGAAGAAGAGATTCAATCCAAAAAAAAAAGAGTGACATAGAAGCCATTTTTTTTAATGAAACAAATGCTCTTTAATAAATAAAATGACATAATAGTAACTTTAGCATTTATTCATTCATCTTAAAATTCCACTTCCTTTTTTCTCCCCACTCAGGCTTGTTATTTTAGTAGGCACATTCTTTGCTTTTAAAAAGGTATTTCCATTTATGTTATATTTTCTGCAACTTTATTTTAAAGAAAACAGAAGACTAATTACACAGTAAATATGTACAGTAGTATATGTAATTAAATCCATTCAGTATGTATAGTAGCAAATTGAATTATTTATAATTTTGGAAATGATTATTTATTGTTCCTAAAAACAAAAGCAAATATCCAAATTAGTAGATAAGATTTTCAGATGAAAAATTACAACCAGTACTATAATTCAACCCTGGTGACTCATAGATCCGTGTAAAATATCTATATGACTGCTCTCAGATTTTTTTTTTTAAAACAAAAAGCACCAAATTAACATATAGATGTTTAATATAACAATATATCTTATTAATATTACGGCGAATCATCACAAATATACTAAAATTATAAAATATATAGTATATATTTAATATCCCTATAACTTTTCATAAACTAAAAAATGTAGTTATCGAAAAATTCCATGCTTTTATAGAACTATGATGGACTCACATTAGTTCTAACAAAACAATTATAGTGTGTCAAAATATACATATAGATATTAAACAGTATTAGTATACTACCTCCGGTCTTAAATATAAGAAACTTTTTACTTTTTAGATTCATAGAATGATCGATGTATTTGATTCATAATATAGACCAAATATATCAATGATTCCATGAACCTAAAAAATAAAAAGTTTCTTATATTTAAGATCGGGGATAGTATTACTAGAGTAAATTGTAATTTTCAAAATTTCAATGTGATACTAAACAGTAAACACACACAAAGGTAGTGTAGCTTATGGCAACTGTGTGCGTTCGTAGGTTAGAATAACCCATCTCTCTACAACTCACATGAAGGAGAAATGGAGAGGTCAACTTTGGTCATCACGCGCCATATTCGCGCGGAGAATCAAACAACCAGCTGGTAAAAAATGAGTTACAGTAACCGTACAACAGGTGGCGCGTTATAAGAGCGCGTGGATAGAAACCTTTGTAAGCGAGATAGGGGTGAAGTGAAGAGTGAAGAGATGAGTTGCCACGTGGGGCCCACGGAGAGGGGGGGTATATGTGTGTGTGTGGAGAGAAGATCAACGAGGAAGAGGATTCATACGTCAACATCGATTTTAGGACCATCCGTCGTGGGACCCACCCTCCATGAAGTGAAACTGAAAGAAAAGGCATGCCAGCAAAGCACGTCCATCGTAACGGCGTTATCAGCTTCCTTTTATTGTAGGTTCGGATGTAAACAATCCTTCTCCATTATGTAGCAGTACTACTAGTAGTATTACAATTACTAAAGTAGTAATGATTTTTATGTTTCGACTCACTTTAAGTTTTATATTGCGTGAAAATCGAGGTTAAATATAATTAATTGTAATATATCATATTTCTCAATTCAATCTATACGTCTTTTCAGTTAAAGATAAAATTGTGATGGATTAACTCTAAAGTGGACAATTTTTTTGATATGTGAACTTGAATTTGAATTGAGACATATTTAATTATTGATCTCCGCGGATAAATATGATTCCGTGACATGTGAAAAAATGATTTTGTTTTGAAGAAATTTAAATATATTTTAAAAAATTAAAATTACTTCATGTTTGTTTATTATCATAAAAAAAATATTTTTTAAATTTAAAATTATGACATTTTGGTTCCTTAGTTTTAAAACAAAATAGATTCTAGAAAAATTATTTCTTTCATTTTGAGGTTAAAAATATAATTTTTGCAAAATCATTTTAATTTTTTTTATAACAAACATTATTAAAATAATAAAAGTGATTTTTTTTAAAAATTAAATAATTTTTTTCTTAAAAAATCTCAAACGGGAGCTTAGTCTAAATAAAGAGAGTAGAATTCACATGTTTTCTACTTTGATGTTAAGATGCTGAATTTATCATTTATGTGTAGTCAAAATAAAGAATTGTTTCTTTTGACCAAATCAATTTATTAGAAAATTCTGTTCATTAATAATCATTCTTTTTTCACAAAAACTTTCTAAAGCTAATTAACAATTAAATACTGTAGATGTTATTACGTTTTCCGTTTAGCGTTAACTGTGTAATAGGGACGTCCCATAATAGCAAAAAGGGTAAGTCTTCATCTGACGGCGACGTTTGGGGACGAACACCAAAGCTAACACGAACGACTCATACTCAATTCCCTTTTTCTTGGCCAAACAATAGTGTATATTAAAACTATATTCTATAATGCTTAATAATATGCTTTTTTAATATTGATGTGATAAAAAAACACTCATTCTTTCATCAAAAAAAAAAAAAATATTCATTCTGTCTTAAAATAATTGTCGAAGTTGAATAATTCACGTTTGTTAATAAACAATTTTGATTGCTACTCCTTTTGTTCTAAAATAAGTGTTCTACTTACCAAAATTTTTTGTCCCAAAATAAGTATTATATATTATTTATAACATTGGTTTTTCCTTTAAAACAATCATTAGGTGAGAGAAAAAGTACACCCAAAATTTACTTTTTAATATTCCAATGTCTACTACCAATAAAAATAAGAGATATTTTAGTAAAATTTATATTCTCTCTATTTCATTTACACACTTTTCTTAAAATATGTGATTTGGTTAACTATAACACTTAAAATGAGACAGATGAAGTAATATTTATTGAAACAGGTCAAAGAACATTCTACATACTAATATTAATATTTATATATTAATATAAAAAATATGATTAAAATAAATTACGTGAATAATACATATTAGTCGATTGATAATTATTGTTAAGAGGGAGGGAGTGTGAGAGAAATTATTGTAAAAAAAAAAAAGAGAGAGATATTAGTTTTGATTGAGATGGAAAAGAAAAGATTGAGAGGAGAGGAGGGAGAGAAACGGAAGTGACAGGTGGTGTAGTGATGAAAAAATGAAAGGAGAGAGGGCCATGGCCATGTGATTCTTCCACGTTTCACAGATTCTCTTGTCCCCGCCGTGGTCCCTCCCCCTGCACCTCCCTCCCTCACTTCCTTTCTCTCTTTATTCTGTGTTTTTACCATACAAATTAAATTTCAATTAATCTTCATCAACTCTTTAAAATAGTGAATTACTCAATTTGTCCCAAAATGTAAGTAAAAGTTGGTTAACAAAAATAAATGTATTTAGTCTAAATACATTAAAAATTTTAACTCACTTTTACTTACATTTTGGGACGGAGGGATTAACTTGTACTAAAAAGGTACAATTTTAGATGCAATATTAATTCTAAGTTGATTTGGTCATGTAAATTTGAATCTTAACAAACTTAAAAATAAAATCAAGTGAAAGCATTTAAATTATTAATAGTTTTATATTAAAATTACAGTGATTCACTGTAATTTTATAAAAGTCACAACTCGTAATTTCTGTAAAATTACGGTGGGTTAATATGATTCTAACACTCATACCAATACACCAAATAATACACTTCATATACTTTATTTCAAAGCTACTATGCCTGCCTTTGGTCATGCCTATCACAACTCCAAATTTACTATAATTGAGAAAATTTTCACCGTACAAGTTAATTTTATACAATTAAGTTAAATTCTATCTATTAAAATTTATTTATGATCGGTTGAACAATCTACTATTGGATTATTACTATCACGATCAAACTACTTTGATCACAATTTAGATGTCTAGTCTCAAATTTTGAGCATATATTAAAAATCACATTAAAAGAAATTACTGATAGTGAAATTGGTAAACTCAAATCAACTCGCAAGATTTTTTTAAATCGAGTTTTCAACTTTTTTTTTTCATCGCATTTCTCACACTCGGTTCTTTTTCTTTTTTGATAATTCAATTTTGTTCATGTTTGTTTTATGCTAGAAAAATGTGTCGAAATTAATCTATTAACTTAATTTTTTAAAGAAGTTTGTCCTCAAATGATTACGAGTTTAATTAATCTTGAACTCGTATATATAAAAGATTATTGATCATAAACTCACAATTTTTTTTAGATATGAATAAAATTTATATATATAACACCATCTTAAAACTAGCAACATTAACCATACGTACCTAAGGAACATATCACATCGAGTTATTAAAAAAAGTCATAAAAATATACGCAAAACGGTTAAGGTCATGTTAGTATTATATATGATTAAACAACGGTTGTACTTACCGTAGGACCAACGTGATAAGAACCTTGCAAGTTTTTTTTTTAATCAAAGAACCTTACAAGTTACGAACAAAGAACAAAGCCCCCCCGCCTGAATAAAAAAGATTTTTGTTAAGAAAATTAAATAAAAACCTTAATCTTTAACGAAGAAATCTATCTACAATTAAAACTGACAGTTTGTTGCATGCTCAATCATGAGTGAAAGTACACATATAGTTAAAAGTAATTTTTTTACGCTTAATAGTATATGATATAATAAACTATCCTCTAAAAATTGATTATTGGATCGCCTTTTATCTAATTCACTTGTCTTAATCGTACTACATGAATTATCCTACGGAACAATATAATATATGATATGTTTGTGAACACTTTAGCATAACTTCGTTTTCAAATTATTATCCATTTTACAAATTTTTGTGAGCTTGTACATTTTTTTTCTTCATAAAAGATATTTTATTAAATTAAAGCGTGTGTGTTGTTTCTTTGTGCGAATTAGATATCTTATGTGCACCACTGAAAAGTCTCCTTCATGAATATAGTACAAGAGAACAATATATATTATGTAACCAAAATTATTACTATTTTACTAGGAAATTATATCTATTCTTTACATTGACAAGCAAAAAAATTACTAACATAAGTTAAATATTTATACTGTAAAAAAAAGTTAAATATTTATAAGAAAATGAAAAAAAAAATAGTCAAAAAAGGCAACGTGAAAATGATCATTAAACTATCCCTTGTATATCTTCTAAATCTACTTACCCACAATAATTATGTAGCAAACCATGATATGCGGTTTTTGCTCCCCTGAGTACAATCTTATTTTGCTCATGTACAACGTGATATATTGCACATTTTTTTATTGAATAAATATCTTCCACAACTAGTTAAACAAAAATTACCCAAGACTACATTTTCAATTTCAACAAAATTAATGTCACATAATTTTATATATATCCATCGAATTAACCATCAAGTATGTGATAACAATCATAGATTTTCCTTTCAAAAAAAAAAAAACAATCATAGATTTTAATGTTTTTTGTAGACATATATACATGCATGTTGGTGTTGTAGCCCTCGTACGGGTCAATACTGAACAGCCCCACAACGATTCCGTAAATACAAATGGCTTATCCTGTTTCTGTTTGTGGGTAGTGGACCTTCTGCTACGGATCTTCACAAAAATTACTACTCTAATGAAAGAGGAATTGCCGACATATCCATTTTTCAATTTTTAAAGGTTTAAATATATAAAAAGTCTTTGTATTTTAAGTTTATTTGAGTTTTAGCCTCTGTATTTTTTAAAATTTTCAAATTAATTTTGTACTTTCATTTTATTTTCAAAAAGGTTTATAAACTCATCAGTGTTAAGTCATCATAAAAAATGAGTCCAAAAATCTTTTCGAAAGTAAAATTAAACTGCATGGTCAATTTAATTTTTTTTTTAAATACAAAACTTAAAACTCAAGTGACCCAAAATACAGGGACATTTATTTAAGTCATTTTTAAATCATGGGTCGTGATTAACCAACAATAAATTGGTTTAAATTATAAGAATTTTGAGTTTCTTAAATATTTGATTAGAGTTTGAAGAATTTGGTTGGAGAAGATATTCTACTTTGTTTGTTCTACAAATTTTTTTGATAAAAATTAATTATTATCAACAGGATAAAAAATTTGTTTTTTTGTTTTTTTCTGAAGCAGCAAAAAATAACTTTTATTAACATAAACTAGATGAACACAAGGTGTACAACATTTAGAAATCAAAGGTTACATACAAAGAATCCAAGACCAAAACTAAGCCAAAGGATAAAAAATCTGTGCCTATATATCATGTTTAACCGATCATATATATGAACTACTTACATAGCTAGTGATTTGTGCAACATGCACTACAAGTGCTTCCATATGGGAATTCTTGAACCTTTAACGTACGAGTATAGATTCTCAAATAAAATTAGTCTTTTATTTTGTAGATTGCTCTCAAATAGGTTTTTATTTTGTGGATATTTCAAAAATGTACTTTATTAAATTTATTTATATTAATCATTCTCAGAACTTTTTTTTTGATAAGCTCATTCTCAGAAATATGCAAGAGACTAAATCGATAACAAATCAATAAAATTAAAGTCAAAATTTATAATAAATTGTTAAAATAAAGAGATTTAATTGATATATAGTAATTATGTAAAAGTGTTATTTATTCTAATAGTTTATACGTCGATTACAAAAAGTATGGCCAAAGAGACAATAGGCAACTCTCTCGCTTAGATGACGACTAAAATTAAATTTAGGTGAAGCTAATTAAAATAGCTTCTTATTTTAAAGATATCATTTTTGAAATTTTATTATCTAAAATAAATTGCAATAAAATGATGAGAAGTTATAATTTGAATTATCAATAAAAAGATGACCACCATTTCTAGAGTCCAAAGTTTGGATTAGAACAAAATTGTAACACATATGTGTTGTGAAGATGGAAATCAAAATAGAAATAATAAAAGTACATTTAAAACCAATAAAAATTAGCTTTGGTTCATTGATATGCATTTTTTGTGGTTGATATATATAGTCATATACATTTTCTGATCATAAAAAGTATTGACCCACTTTTAAGTTGAAAAGAAATGGTAGTTCAAACCATTGCTATGAAAGTAAATATATGGTTTTTATGAGTAGTGAAGTTAGCCTAAAATATTAAGGTGGGTGGTAATTTAAAAACATGAACTTATAAGTTTAGATTAACCATAACAATAAGTCAATTGATTAATTAGTAATTTTAGTTTTTAAACTCTTTTACCTTGTATTTTTGAGACTCCTACCCGTAAACTTTGAAATATCATTTTTTATAACATTTTTCTAATGATTGTATGCCTCAAAACATTTGTTAATTAGTTTGTTAGTTTAAATATTCTTTTGACTTTGTCCCTCCTTTTTGAAAGCAAAGGAAAAAAGAAAGAGGAGGTCAAATATCACTTTATAAAAATAAAATAAAAACTAGTCCTTTCAAATGGATGGCAGTTTTGTTCATACTTTTTTCAAAGTTGACATATCAAATCCAGAGAAATGGGAATCTAGTCATTTCTTGTATTTTTCCATCTTACACGAGCAAAATTTGTTGCCCCCAAACAAAAATTAAAGAAGAAGCTATTTGGAATATTTAATGTAATTTCACTAAAAAAAATTTCATGTGTAATTTATAATTATATCGACCTATCATCGATAAATATTTCACAATCCATAATATATATCCCTTTATTATTTTAGGTTAACATGATATAAATATGAAATTTTCATTGCCTTTAATGATGACTAATATTTAAGAGGTCTAAAACTTTTATCATCCGGATCAATTTATCTATCCTTTATTACCTATCAAATTTGATAAAAGAAACATAAAATAATTTTTCTTTCTATTTAAAACAAAAAACTACCATATTAATTTTTTATGGGATCTACCTCTAAATTTGTAGTATATGTTAAGGGTTGGTATAAAAGATGGTTAGGAATGATTTGAGCATTATAAAATAAAAGTTTAGATGGCTAATTAGGAATGATCCAAATTAGAGCATACTTCAAATTCCAAACAGTAATCATCAAATAAAAATGTCATCACATTCACAATGAGAGTTAAATATGCATTCCGGCGAGATATAAATTACTTATATCAATTGAAATCAATTTTTTTCCCCCTAAATTTACTATATTTAACTTTATATAGTTATGCCAATTGTTAAAGATAATGCGAGTTCAAACTCAACTAATAAGTGAGAAAATACTAGCATATTATCAATTAATATACCAATATTTGATTATAAAATAATTCATTAATTTTTTTTGAAAAAGTTAAAATGAAATATATTATTAAGAAATTCGAATTTTCAGTACAAAAAGTGCAAAAAAACCAATAAGATAGAGTTAAGTTATATAAACCAACATACAAATCGACGGATGAAAAATTTAAGCACTCTATTATAAAAATATTTCCAAACAAGATAAGAGGATAAGCCACCACAAATGATAATTAGTAAAAGTAAAATTAGGATGATTTTTTTTTTCTGATATCTAAAAAAAATTAAGACGATTCACTTTTATCTACATACGATTTGAAGCTTAATTTTGTTGAATAAATATTCTAAAGAAGTCTCTTTTTGATTAAACATAAATTATTTCTTTCGCTACAACTTATCTACACACAAGAGAGTTAAGTGATAATCAAAACTAAACAAATACTTTTTAAAAACGGTGATACTTCATACTTTTTCTTATAAAGTCATTTAATCTTAAAATCAATTGGCCGGTCTGAGGTCAAATCAGACCAAGTGCGACGGAGTCATATTCTAATTAATGTTTGTTATCTGCAAATAAAAGACAACTATAGTAATCAAATCCATAATATAATATGACTACCAAAAAATCAAATCCATCCATAATCCATAATATAGTAAAGCAATAAACGCCAATACTTTCTACCTAAGATAATCACTATCCTCTCATAATTTAGTATCAACATATAACCCACGCATCATATCATGCTGGCCATTTTTTATAACCATATTTTTAGGTATGTTTGTGTACTCACACATTAAGTAGTTTACTTTCTAAGTTTCTACTAATCTCAGTTAAAAACATTGTTTGAAAGATAAAAGATATTCTTTTTTTGTTTGGATAGATTTTTCTAAGTGTAACATACTCTGTTTTAAAATATAAGTAAAGACAGATTAATAAATTGAATTTAGTACAAATTTATATTAAATAATACATCAACTTTTGTTAGATCAATTTTTACTTATATTTTAGACAAAGAGAACATAAGAGAGTATTTGTAAAGTGAACGATAAATAAATATTTTGGATTTATATATTTTTAAGGGTTAATTAAATTTTTAAGTTTTTATCTCACAAAATAATTTTGTCAATGTTTGGCCTCTGCTTTTAATAAATCCATATGTACTCTTCATATTTTTCAATGAAGTTTTTTATTCATGTTAATAATATTATATAAGAATCATTCTCACAAAAAATTATGTTTTTTAATCAAAGTTTTTTTTGTTTGATTAAATAGTTTAGTAGTTATAAAATCTATTTTTGAGGTGAATAAATAAGATGTCTGACCTACGTATCAAATCATTAGATTCGAGTTCTGACCCCCACATATAAAATACGATGTCTCTGTTAATTGAACTCACGAGACTTATAATTGAAGTTTAATTACTAGTATTAGATAGTTTTTTTTTATACAAAAATAAAATATTGAACTTATATCTAATTACTAACAGAGAATAATTATGATATACTCCAATTAATACATTAAATCTGTTTTTTCTCTTACAAGTATATTTAGTGTCATTTATTTAATCTTGTGTTTGTCATTTCATATCCTAGCTGTAGTAACTGCAATTTTTCCTCGTTCAAATACAACTCCACGAGATTCCTTTGGTTGATGATAAAGTTCCAAATCCTGCTGATACTCTGTTTTACCTTTACATGAAACCAAGTTGGAATAATTTTCAAATCAAATATATATATATATATAAATAATTAATTAAACACCAATCTCAATCTCAAGTACATATTATATGCTTAATATATATTTGATCAAGAAATCACTTAATTAATTACTTAATGAACAATATTTTAAGCCTAAGGTTACTGTCACTTAATAGTTTGCGCCGGCAGCAAATTATAAAAACAAGATACATTCTACCAAGTGATTAAGACTTAAATAATGAAATGTCCTAATCTCTATTCATGATCACTCTCTTAATTATTGGGGTTATTAATTTTAAAATAATAATTGAGTGCATAATTAAACACCAATCGACATGTTCGATGAGATCACTTTGAAAATAATTTAAGATCTAAACATATGGCACCTACATTTAATATAAGTATTGCATGGTTGGGTTAGGAGATAGATGTAGAATATTTATTTATTGGTACTAATTTAATAGTAGTATATTTAATAAAAAAATAATACTATATATGCGGCATTGACCCAAGGCTTTTAGCTCAAAATTGTTGCTTGACGCACCCTCAATGTTAGCCATGCCTAGGTGGTGTGCCCAAACTGGCTAAGATGAATGAACAATGCAAGTATATGTATACTATACTCCTTATAAGGAATAACAAATTTATGTTCAAAGTTCAAACTGAATGAGACTTCTTATAATTTTGGGGTTCAAATTAGAGAATTCAATCATCTGAATTTATAAAAGTTATTTCTTATTTTGTTTAGTTATTATAGTGGTAAGAATTTTTCCTTTTGAAGGTGAATAAATGAACTTATATATTAAGGTTCAAACGTCAATTCATGTATATTATATGTAATATTCTTATTAACTGAAGTAGTTGATGCTCTCATTAATATGAATCATATTCACTTCATGATTACTAAAAATTACACTATTCATTAATTTTTAAATACACCAAATAATAATCAGCCAAATCGATATCAGGCTTACTCGCAAATCTCTCACAAAAATTACAACAAGTAACACTTTTATAATTTACAATGAAGTGCAAAATTAAAACCTTTGACAAATCATGCATCATAAGTTTGAGAACAAAGAAGCCTCAATCAATCACAATTTCCTAAAATTTAAGCAATCTATTTTTTCATGTCCTATTAAAATCAAGAAATTAAACAGTAATTTTGGTAAGGAAATTAAAACTAAAGAAATGATGCTTACAGTGTTGTAACAACTCAATGATTTATTTGATTTGGTCAACGCTAAAAATTCACGCCATTGATCATTAAACGAAACATAAGTTTGTACTATTTCTTATTTCATTCAAACAATGTCTATTTCACACAATTATAACACTGTTGTTTTGTGATATCCCATACAGTGGAGTAGTATATGTTTTTTTTTTTTTGACATGGTGGAGTAGTATATGTTAACATGGAGGCATGGAGCAAATAAATTGGCTACTACGTATAATCATTAACATCAATAGTATTAGGAATTTAAATATTTTTTGAGCAACCAAATTTTTAAATATAAAATTCCTTATACATATACTTAAAATATTAATGTACTTGCAATTTATTTAAAATACATGCTAGTAATACTTTTTTTGACACACATATAATACTTATAATTACCACTTGACAAAAATCTTTTTAAAATTACAACATCAGTCTCTAAACTCATAATTGAGAGTTCAAATATGGGATGCTCGATTTCCAATCGGTGCATATGAACAAATATTTGTTGGAACATATCAAGTTTTTAAATGAATCTCAATTATCTTGAAGAGTTTAATCTCTACAGTTACGCGCAGAGAATAACTTTAGTTTACCAAAAAATATAGGAATGCAATGCAATGCATTTTTCGTGTGGGTCTCGTTGTGTTTGTGCAAATATAAATATGCTCGATTGCTCTCCATAATGGGTTTTGATTGATGCATGAAATGCAATTAGTGATCAAAATTTTCTGTAGATAATCTTTGAAGAGATTCCAATCAACTGACATGAACAATGAGGAATCCAATGGGCAATAGCTCAATTTTGTGGCTGAAAAATATGCACGAATTCAACAAAATTAGATATATAAGCTATCAAATGTCTCATTGATATGATATGATATTTGAAAGTGTTGTCTACATATTTACAAATAGATAGTGGGAATGGCTAATGACTTTTGCCAAAAATAGTAGTAACAATGAAGGATGCTCTGTCTCAAATGTCTCAATCCCTGACTCACAGTTAAACCTTTCAAATCCACTATTGGTTTGGTTTTCTATCAATTGAATCAGGGAGATATCTCAAATCTAAGTATTTATTATAGATGTCTATAATATTATCAATCATGCTGGTACAGGGTATTCGCGGTCGAACGTTGTGATTATTCTCTGATTAGATTTGAGGCAATTCAAAGGATGAGATAACTGATTCAGAGATTTAAAAAAAATTTATATCTAAAGTGATAATTGAACCTTCAACTCTTAATTAAGTTATGATGAACTCCAACTGCTCAACCACACCTCTGGATTATTGATCATGCTAATTACTACTAATATTTTTGAGCCACTAGTTTAGAAAATAAAAAAGGTAAATTTTGAATAATTTGGTTTTAATAGAATTTCAATTTTCATAAAGTTTGTAATTATTTCATATAAACATTATCTCAGTGTTGATTCAAGTTTGTTTGGAATTTAGGAAAGAAAACTGCTCATAAGAAATATCCAAATTGCTTGATTTACAACAAAATATGGGCTTTCCCCCATCCACACCCTACTTGGGTCTATTGAAGCGTATTGGGCCACATTGATGGGTCACGTTGTTTCTTGTCCTTATGGTGCGATAGATTTTATTTATTTATTGAAACAACCTAGCAACCATCGAATCCCAAAATGTTACCAACATACGGTTTAAGAACCTCTTTATATAATAAGTCAACACCCCTAATCAATTTAATGGTATTTGATGCAGAATTTTACTGTGTGGTCGTGGGTTTGAATTCCATATACAGCGACAATGTTTAGCAATATAAATGTTGACTCATACAACTGTTGAGATGGTTATGACGGTGAAAGAATTTTAGAGGGGTGGTGAATTACATGCATAATAAGTTAATATTCCAAGTCACTATGTGATCAAGGTGGAGTGAAAGTAAGATGTGAATAATGAATAGTAACTTGGTGTGAAAGTCTTCACACTTATAAGTAGCAGTTGAGATGAATCTCATAGTGAAAATGAGGTGAGAGAACGAATTATCTACATAAGTACGAATGTCGTTGAATTGTCTACAGATATATTAGCGTCACGTTGCTCATATATAGTAAGAGTGGTTACAATTTTTGCTATCTCTCATAATTATTGTTAAGAAGTCTCACATTGAATGTAAAATGATATGAACATGAATTTATAAATAAGAGACAATTCTCACGTTACAAATTATTTTTGACATAGCATAACTTTTTGTTAGTTTAAAAAAGTGTTATTCCAACTATAAAATTTAACAAAAGTGTTCATTAAATTTGACTCAAGTTAGTTAAATTCAATGGCGTTGTCAAATAGAAAATAGACCATTTAAGTTGGAAGTTTAGTAATATATCACAAACATAACTTTTAAAATTATTGCTAAATACATATAAGTTATATGCATAAATTATAATTATTCATTAAAATTTTGTATTTAAAATCATAAATATTATTTAAACAATGTGTTAGTTTTCCAAAAAGTAATTTTTTTCATAAATTTTTTTAAAAAAGAAGCATTTATAGGTGATTTGAAGAATCTCCTTCATAATAATGGTTTGGGAACATCTCTCCATGTGCATAATGAATGAGTCACATGTTCCATTTATACATTCTCTATGTACGGACCAACCGGCAAAGAGAGGCCCTCCCTTATATCTTGAATAATTTGTGAATTTTGGGTCCCAAGATGTGCATTCTATGCCACTATTGTTGTAGCAAACTTTACACTAAACAAACTGAAAATGGAATGATAGGAAAGTATCAAGGTATGCTTTATTATAGCAGGTTATTGCCTATTGTAAACAAAGCCCCACATGCATGCTCTTCCATGTGACTTTGAACATGTTTGGGTCCTTTTGTTTTTAATTGTGTCCATAAGAAGTTTATATAAGCAGAGGCCTCAAGCTAAATTACATTGATATAATGATTTATTATTATTATTATTATTAATATTATTTTTATTTTTATTTTTTTTAGTAAGAAGAAAGAAGTTCTTAGAGTTTGTTCTTCCTCGAGGTCTTAGATCCGATTCTCTCCAGTACTAATAATTTAGTTTCTTCAAAAAAAGAAGTTCTTAGCCTATTGATTTTCTTTATAAACTAGTAAATTAAATACATGACATACATTTCCCGTGAACGATGAAGCTTGGACACAGAAAAGGCATGGACGCGACATAGACATGTCGATACGAATAAAAATTTAAGAAATTAATATAATTAGAAGTGTCTGTGTTGGACACAACGCGCCTAATTAGTGAAGTTTTCATATTTCATAAAATAAAATTTTAGTCATTAGACTACTTAACTAAAATAAAAATAAGTTGAAGACATGTACTATTTGAGATACCAAATTATGTTTGTTAAAATTACAGCATGAGTAAAAATTACACTTTTTAAAATCATTATGAATGAGGATTAAATGACACCAAAGTTTCAAATTTTTTATATGACACCTTCAAAAAAATTTTAAAAAATTGAGAAGAAAATGGGTTAAGCCCAATAAACATATTGTCATAAAAATAAGCCCAATAAAATCAATAACAAAAAGGCGTCGGGCCAATCTATAAAAATGCAAAAAGGGGATCAACCCGTTTTGACAAAGTCACATGTCAAAATACATAAGAATGCATCAATTATTTCTCACTTGTTATTTGCAGATGACTACTTGTTTTTCATAACAAACGAAGAAGAAACATTGATTATGAAAAATATTCTTATTTCTTAATACTTACGAAAAGGCACCGGGTTAATCTATAAACATGCAAAAATATAAATTTTACTACAATATGAATGTTTAGCGGGATGTGAAAAACTCTCTTACTAATATACTAGGAGTACATTACAGTACAATCACTGTTAGGCACAGAGAAATACCTTAGACTTTCCTCAATGATAGGTATAAGTATAAGGTAGGAACATGAATTTTTCATTCAACTTCATCAATGACAAATTTGGAGGAAAATCAACTTATGGAGTAGCAAATGGCTTTCCAAATCAACTTAGGTAAGAAAGTACTTATCAAAATTTTCTTACATGATATGCTTGATCGAAAAATAAGGATTAAAAATTTATATTAGATTTGGATACTTTGGTATTTAAGACTAGATGATTTATTAATTTTGTCTCCGCCCCACCCTGTTGCCATGTCTATGTAACTATTTTTTGTTTTCACCTAGGACACAATCCAAGTTATATATGGTGAACATATCTATGTAACTATTTTTTGTTTTCACCTAGGACACCCTGTTGCCATATCTTAATTACTTTGGTGTAGCATTTGGAATGCTAAGTACGTTGCCTGTAAGGGCACTGTATATATGGTGTATTGGTTTATAGTGAACATATCTTAATTACTTTGTGAGAGAATGTACCTTGATGACAAAAGTCTTCATTGAGTCGTCCCAAATGTAACATGGATGTTTCTTTTTCGACAAAGTTACATGGATTTGATCTTGGAATGTGGAATGAATGTCACTTTGTCCTAGCAAAAACCAAATTGTATGCTGCTCTTCCTCTATGTAGAAATGAAAGGCAATTCTCTTCTTATGAGTTATCACATTACATTGCATGCAAAATTTTCATATAGAGTATGTTGATTTTGAGTTAGATTTTAAAAGAGTTATTGATTTCCTACATAGTAGTAACAAATTAGATGTCTAAATTTGGTTGTTTTTCTAGTCACATCTATAGCTAATTTTTATATTATGATCGATATTTTGTAACAATATCCAAATTATTATGAACGAAATAGTTAAAGAGTCTTACATCAGATGCGCGAGATTGTTTGAATATATGTTTATAAGTTATGACGATTTTTATTTTATAAAATAGACTTTGTGAGACTGAGTTAAACTCGACTCTTAATTTTAGCCTTATTTACAATCTACTCAACCATCTTGCTATTAAATTTCTGATCATATCTTCAGAATATGTCAATTTTATAAGATTAAATTAAACTCCGACTTTAAAAAAAAATATATAATCACTCCAAAGTATAAATAAAATAAAATAATGTTTTAAGGTATGTCGTGGAAACATGGTACAACGACACGTAAACATTTGCGTAACAAAAACTCAACCACATCAGCTTCATCTCTTTTATTCTAAGCTCCAATGTCCACTGTCAGAATTCAAGTTTCGGCGTGCGCTCTTTCCGCCACCGTCAACAACCTTCGTCATCGCCCAAACTACGTCGTTTCAACAACCTGCTTCAACAACCGTTTCAGCGTCAAACCCCTCAGAGTATCAATGTCTTCCGTTCCTCCTTCTGAGCCTCTTGAAGTTGCTGTCAAAGCTTCTCTCACCGCACCCAACAAGCTCGGAGACTGTAAAAAAATTCACCCTCTTCACTTTTTTTTTTGCATATTTTCATGTTAAGTTTATTTTTTTGTCTTATTTGATGGAAAATTAAATGAAATTAGCATTTGGGACATTTTGATGGTATTGGTAATTTGGTATAGATAGAACTTAGAAGGAGTAGAGTAATGTGGTTATGAATTATGATAAAGTTTTGGTGTAAACATGAGAAACTTAAATTATCATGTATCTAGACTTATGTTGTGTCCACATGCATTCTCAATTTTCACTACATTTGTCAATAGTCAATACTTATTTTTTTCTTAATAGAAATTTTGATAATTTATATACCCCTAATTTAGCTTCTTCAAATTTTTTTTTGATATACCTTTATGGACTATGGTGATACCTTATGTCCAAGGTAGGAATTTATTTAAAATTTTAAAGCATTACAATCATACATGAATAGTAACCAAGTCATTGAGTTCAAGTGGTTAATAAATCAGAATTACAGTTTGATTTTGAATCAATTGTGAGCACCCGAGTTTGAACTTTAGCTGAAACAAATCAGACTTTACTTATCTTTCAGCCAAACTCTGGATTACTAGAATCTTTTTTATATGAGAACCGTAGCGTTAAGACCAAAAATATCATACATGAACTATTAGAATTTACAAGCTCAATTTTGGATTATTAGCTCATAACGTTTGTGTGCATGTGTTTAAGATACAAGTAAATTTGTGTAATTTATCATGTTTACAAAGTTTTGAACTGATATTGACATTCAAGTTGAGTAATCGACATTGAAATTTCATGTATTTTGTCTTGGAATTATATAGAGAATCGGTTATGCATATATTTTCTATTTGAGAAAACAAAGAAGAGTTATGTTTGCATTTGACCCTTAAACTTGAAGTATCTATAATCGCCTAGTGATCCTTTGTTCAATTGTCTATATTCAGGCCCTTTTACTCAAAGGGTATTGCTGACATTGGAAGAAAAACATTTACCTTATGAGCAGAAATTAGTGGATTTAAAGAACAAACCAGAATGGTGATCTTCTTGTCCATTTCTCTCTAGTACTAAGCTTTTCCTTTGTCTTAGATTCGTTGTTTGAATCAAACTCAATCACTTATAGACTATATAGACAATTCCACCACTTTTCTATCGTTGTACTATTACCTTAGTATTTTGTTTGCTTGTAATAATTTGTTTTGCTGGTTCAGGTTCCTTGAAATCAGTCCTGAAGGTAAAGTTCCTGTGATAAAACTCGATGGTAAATGGGTTGCCGATTCAGATGTAATCACACAAATATTGGAAGAGAAGTATCCTAGCCCACCATTGGTGACCCCACCTGAAAAGGCCACAGTGTATGCTTCTTGCTTATAGATTTTCTCATCATTTGGAGATACTTTGAATCTAATGTGAGCATGTGTTTTTTTCTATAGTGGATCAAAGATATTTTCTACATTTATTGGATTTCTGAAGAGCAAAGATCCCAATGATGGAACAGAACAAGCATTACTAAATGAACTAAGCTCCTTCAATGATTACCTCAAGGAAAATGTATGACTTTTTTTTTGCTATTTTTGTGTCATCATTTGTTTGAAATCTTGTATAAGTTGTTGATTAATCATAGAGGATATAGAGTGCAATTCTTTTCTCCAAAAATCATTATCCTTGCTTAAGTGATTCCTCTTGTCCCTGATTCTTTTTCCTACCATAAACTTTCGGTGTTTTAGGTCTCTCAATCCGGACCCGAGCATTACCTTTTATTTCCTGCATGATGGTCAATAGGTCATGGACCCTATAGCTTTTCTTGTAGCGTGCATTGCTAAGTTGGTGCCTCTTATGCTCCATCTGCATAAGATGTTACAACATGTTTAAAGGAGATCAGTGAATAAATACATGCATTATATAGTAGTTAATTACTTTATATACATGACTTTCATTTCATCACTTTAAGATTTATAAAGTTTATGAATAATTGGCTGTAAGCTACTTTGTAAACAATTAATTAAGCTAGCAACATAAGTTTTATACATATTTTTAAAAAATGAATGTAAAAGAACACTATCCATGACATTTTATTTTTATAACTTTACCTGTTTGGTGATTATGAAGAACATGATCCAAGACATTTTTTATTGTAACTTTTATGGCACTGTTTTCTTGTCCATCATTTTTTCTCCTTATTTCGTATAAATTTGAATTCTGTGCAAAATGTTTTTTGTCGCAGGGTCCATTTATCAATGGGAAAGATATATCTGCAGCTGACTTGTCACTTGCACCAAAGCTATACCATTTGGAGATTGCTTTAGGGCATTATAAGAAATGGAAAGTACCTGATTCACTGACCTTTTTGAAGTCTTATTTGAAGGTATGTTCAAGATTTTCCTCGCCACTCAACATCTATCATATCTTTGTACTTTGAAACTTTTCTAATCTAGAGTCGAACGCAGACTACTCCCTTAAACCTATATTTATGATGCAGTGTCATAAATATAAATAGTTTATTAAATTTGTGGAAATCATGTTCAAAAGATATTTTGTATTGTATTATTGTCCATGCTTAAAAAGATTATAGGTTAATGAGTGAAAAATGATTTATCAACAAGGAGACCTGAATTTGTTTCTTCCGAGTTCAAAATTCAGATGTTTTCCATAATGTGCTTTGGCCGTTGGAACTTTTTTTTTATATGTAAAGAAGCTTTGGCCAAAGACCGTTTTGCCATTTTGAATTTTTTCCTCAAACATGACCGTTTTCAGTAAGGGGCTTCCTCAATCCTCATGCTTTTTCCTTATGAATAGTATGAGAATATAATCCCTTTTTTGTAATTACCGAGTGCTGAAGAGGTGCTGTATAACATTTCCAGCTGGTAAAATACTATATTTGCTATCTCCCTGGTGCATAATGTAAATGAATATTACGAATTATAATGATCAATACTGATTTTCATACACTTTCTTTTCCGTCAATTTTGCACTTCCTTTTATTCTCGAAGGACGACAGAATCAATTGTTAAAATGAAATTCACTAGTTGATTGTCAGCTTGTTGTCCCCTCTTCCCTAACAATGTTGAACCTTCAGGATATTTTCTCAAGGGAATCATTCCTCAACACACGCGCACAGCCAGAAGATGTCATTGAAGGTTGGCGTCCTAAAGTGGAGGGTTGATAATATTCACTCATGCTACTCTTTTCGATCATTTGCTTGAGACTCTCAAGGTTTACATCCGACTCTAGACGAGCATATATATATTCAGAAGTATTCCATTGTAGATTTGAATACCAATATCGTTATGTATTTTAGCCTTGATTATTCATCATGAATTAAAGCATAATTGTTCTTTTATAGTTGGCCACAGATTGTAACATGTTAGTGAGAGAGGCCATGAAGACTGCATGTGGTGAAAAATAATTGCATTTTGCAAAGAGAAACTAGAATTACATTCCTTAAACTAGTGCTGCACTATGTAAGAAATAATTGTGTGATTGGCAATGTGCCGGTGTGCCATTGACCTTTATCTTATAAAAAGTAAGTAACACATTACTCCCTCCGTTTCAAAATGAGTGTCGCTTTTGATGTTTTCACACATATTAAGGAATGCAATCATTATGTTAAATGTAATAGTAGGGCTGTGCACGGGTCGGTTACGGGCGGGTTCGGTTCCAAAAACACAAATATGTATTAAACCGAGTAGCCTAAATATAGACTCATCTCCGACCAACCAAATCAACGGAAACGGCGGTTTGAACGGTCGGTTTGTTCGGTTTTCCACCACTGCTATTTTGTCTTTTGTCTCCTTCATCTAGGTAAAGCTAACTCTCTAATGGGTATGAAAAAATCCATAGAAGTAATAGAGTTTTGATGGTAAAACTAATAAATGAAAAAGAGAGTATGAATCAAAAGACAAAGAATTGAACATAGAAATTAAGAAAACACAGTTTTAGAAAACACATTGTTTTATAAATTGAGATTAAAGCTTCTGCACAATCCATGTTTTAGAAACCACAGTTTTGTGTTGGTTATCTATCAAATGGAGTAGTGGAGCAAAAGAGACTCCAATGTTAGCGACAATAGTTTGGAGAAGAAAGATTTGGTTCTCTATGCATAGTAAGGAATATTGTTAGCAAAAAAAGAAGAAGAGATGAATTAGAGTCTCTGCGTGACACTTAGAAATATACAAAGGATAAAAGTTTGTAACCAAAAAAAATACAAATGATAAAAGTAACAAGCTAGTGTATATAATTACTAGTATTACTGTAATTAACTTTTCTAAAAGTTTGACTACTTGAATAGTCTAGTGCTAAAACGTGTCCTATCCTAGAGTCCCACAATGAATATACTAGAGTACTTTGATGGGATTTGACACTGGTAGTTTGCTTAAAGGGCTGTGTGACGTGATAAGTCACTAGAACAAGACACTTATGTCCAAATTTTACGTATTCGGTCGGTTATGGGTCCCGACAAATCAACAAATCCAAACCCACACCCGACCATTCAAACCCATATGAAACTGAAACATGTAAACAATTGACCTGTGGACCGTTCTAATCCGCCCGAATTGTATTTTTCAGTGACCGGTTTACCGGGTTGCGGGCGGGTCGGCTGATTCTGCACAACCCTATGTAATAGTACTTTTACTAAATTAAGCTTACTTTTTCCTTTATTTTCTTGGAAGTAGTGTATAAAGTAGTAATTAGTGGATATAATTGAAAAAAGTTGTATTGGGAATTGAAAAGCGACATTCATTTTGAAATAAAATTTTTGAGCTAAAGCGACACTCATTTTGAAACGGAGGGAGTAGTTCAGAAGTACGCATCCAAAAAAATAATCAAATTTTTTAAGTCTGAATGTATGTAACAAAAAAAAGTATCTTGTAAAGAATAATAGTATTTTTAGAATTTTGGGATATCCTATACTTTTAAGTTTTACCAATCTGAATTTGATTTCTCGTGTTTGATCTCTATCTCCACGCACCTGTACTTTAAAACCAAAATTTGGAGATTTTATAAAACCTAAGATGAATTTAAAATAGAGGAAAGTGTTGTTTCATAGTGTAAAATAGATAATACTCGACTAAATGTCGAGACGTTTGTGTCACTAAATTGCAGATATGTCTTATAATTAAAATATAATCTTTTATTTGTTACATTGTGAAAATATAAACCCGATGGTAGACCCAAACTCCAATTTGATAGAGTGAGGTCCATGATCAATTTTTGACGGGAGCAATTTATATTTTCGATGTAAAAAAAAAGACCCAAACTCCAATTTATTATTAGTATTATTTCCATAACAATTTCAATTATTCAAGACATGTCAGACACTAGTTATTAATGTCTCTTTCAACCATGTAATTGATCATTGGTAAATCATCACATACCTAACATTCCTGAGTGAAAATCTCATAATCTGAAATTCCA
Organism: Trifolium dubium; assembly: GCA_951804385.1. Taxonomy (NCBI): domain Eukaryota; kingdom Viridiplantae; phylum Streptophyta; class Magnoliopsida; order Fabales; family Fabaceae; genus Trifolium; species Trifolium dubium. The sequence continues at coordinate 2,836,297 of OX638064.1, forward strand.
TGACAACTTTTTAAGGGAAAAAATAAAACTAATATAAGCAATAATACATATTTCCCTTACAATCTAAACTTTTTAAAACGGGAAAATCGTTTTCCTATTTGCAGGGGGTTGTACAAATCCCAGTCAACTCATCACACTATGAATCTTTCTAATATAGTCCTTTTTCACATCTAATTTTTAGTTTGGAATGAATATACTTGAGAACATGGTTGTCTTTTCACTCTTCTCACAAAGGAAGAAAAAAGGGCTTTGCTCATCTCAAAATTCCAAATATCTACAATCTGAACCTACAGCTCGATCAAGGCCACACCACAAACAACCTTCTCAGCTAGAAAACCTGCTCTTGACGATGATCTGCCATTAATAGCAAATATCCAAGACATTAGAAACCAAGATATATATTTCACGACAAACAAAGAATCACACTATCGATTATCGAAAAAATTAAAAAATAATCGCACTATCTCCACAATACAACACAAAAAAATGCTCAAAAGAAACATGCATTTCAGTTTACTTTTGTGGATGCATCATCACATTCAATATCAGAACTATTCTTGAACAAATATCCAACCCGTAACAAAATCAACATGAAATATTTCATCTTTCTATTTAAAAAGTTGAGGCCTAAGTAGTGAAGTGATTTTTAACACACATATCAACTACCAATTGAAAGGAATTCGTCCATACCATTGTTTGTTTATCCTGAACTCAGTGAGCACCGGATATATGTTCTCAAAGGCTGTGTAAATCTCATCTATCGACTAAAGAAATGAAAATGAAAATATTAGTCAAATATATCAGAAAAATAACAAAATATAAAATTACACCGGTGTATCTCAAGATTATCCATTACCTTGGTTCCTTTCAGATAAATTTTTCCACAGTCGAATATATATAAAACTATTTTTGGTTCCTTCATTTGATAGGTTAGCCATGGAAGCAACTCTGGTTTATACTACAATCAGGAACAAACAAGCAAGTTAAATGTGTGCTTATCATCCTTTGAATTTCTAGTATGGAATGAAATTAGGAAACCAACTGCACTTGCAGAGACACAACTGAAAATGACACTTTGCATCCACTCACTTCAACTTTACCACACAAAAGCATCATAACCGAAAATGTTTAACAACTGGTTTTTCCCGCTCTATTTTTTAAAAATTTAAAAGTTTTATAACATAAGTGTCTGAAAAATGTGTTTTGCAATGGATATCTCAACTCACAAGGTAAAGGCACCTTTTAAATAATTAAAAAATGGACTTGTGGATGTTTTACAGTCATGAAAATAAGGACCGGTTTCGCACTATGTAGCACCGACGCTTCATGTTGAAAGCATGTCCAACATTGAAACGTGTGGTTACAATCAATAGGTTCCATTTTCTAAAATGATAATGATGTTTGTGGTGAGCAATGATGATTATATTTAAAATAAAACACACCACAAGCCTAAGCATACCCTAATAAGTTTTTTTAAAAAAAAATCATCATATCATTGACAACAATCTATAAAGTAATCACAATCTCCAGAACCGGTGGACCAGAAACAGTAATTATTGCCAAGACTAGTTTTTCCATTAAATTCATCCAGCAAACCAGAAAATGATGGCTTCATTTTGTACTTACACTAGAGCAATCGGCATGGGAATTAGCAAGACGCTCAAGGCGTATGGGGAAGTTGACATCACAGGAGCCAACGATTTCCTGAACCGTAAAATCCTAAAGTACAATACAAAATGAATTAATCAATGACCAAGCCCGAGAAAATTGACAATTTTAGATGAAGTGTTTTTAGTGGAGATAATGTGAGTTTACCTTCAATTTAGCTGGGAAGCCCATCTTCTGGATGATTTTTGCATACTGAAGAAGGAGACAGCAAAATTAGGAAATACTACAAGGAGTTTATTATTCTACAAACTACAAAATGAATATGTTCAACACAAGCTAACATTAATGGAAAGGTTCTGCAGTCTAATGAACTTCAGATTATAAGCTTTCATATATATGAAAAGAAATGAACGAGCTTAGAGAAGAAAAAGAACATTGGTATACCTTACTTGCCGCCAATTTTGACTGGCTCTCAGTTCTAGCTCCACTACAGACCTAACCATGGCAATTAAATTTAAAGAAGCATAAGAAACATAAATTTATTGCAATACAAGCAACATGCTAAAATAATGCAGTACAAAAGGATCCTATTGTAAATTCTGCAACTATATGATAGGACACCAAAGTCCAACACATTTGATGACTCAATCATTGGGCCAGATTCGCATGAGCACAGTTTCTAGAAGAGTGAAGAAGCAGATGAAATAAGAGTTAGTTAGCACTATCTATGATTTTAGGGGATTCTCTGTTATAAAAGAGAGGGAAGGGAAGTGAGTACTGTGTTCAGAAAAGTTGTTAAGACTTAAGAGTCTGTTAGGAGAGATTTCTCTCTGGTTTAGGAGCCTAGCTCTGGATTAGGAGTTCATGGAACTCTGGTTTGCATTCTGTTTTTCTGTTTTTCCACGATTGTATGAGGTGTGGAGCTCCATTATCAGTCAACAAATTCAGTCTCATTAGAGCAAAACAGCCATGTGTGTCCTATTATCACTGGTTTGCTACATCTCACCATCAGGGCAAGTACATGACTGCACATCCGAGCCCATTTCTGGACACCATCACTACAGTCCTCTGAACAAATTAAGTTCCAACCACACCACAGTCTCCACTTCAGGATTAGTGGTATCCCTCCTAGATCTGTACCAATGCAATTGTAGTAGAATCACAATCCCCACGATTCAAGGACAATTCTGGTGATACTGGCCTTGATTCCCAAAAAAACATTAACCAAGCACCACTTGGTTGTGAAATTGTATATTATGATCCCATCGAAACTATACTTGTACAAGAAGCAACAAAAGGAACATACCATCATTCCTGAAGAATTGATCTGTGCTTTTGATTCTGGTGCCCTGATCCTCATACTCACAGAAGGATGACGCTGCAAAAATTCGAATAACAGACTTCAGCACAGCAGACAAATGACCAACTAGCATGACAACGTATAAAACATGTAATTATTGATTTGATATAACATTAGTGTAGTGCATAAGTGGTTGACATCAATAATAATACTGATAGAAAATCTTATAGATCAGCCAACCTTCTTTGGATCAAATACAAAGCCTGAAGGTTTGAAAAAACAAGACGACCAAACTCCAAAACTGAACAAAAACCTAATCAACCTTCATTAAATTTGGGATGCAAAAAGAACACAATATGTGGCGCGCACATGTATATGGTATATGTACGTGCCATTCACAATTAATAAACTTGCCTGGGGATCGTACTCTGCAGTAGGAGCTTTAAGCTTAATGGATTGAAGGTCCAACTTACAGTCCAAATTGACAGTTGACACAATATTTCTGGCAATGCAAATAGTATATATATTTTTAGATATTCTAAAGCACATACAAGCAGTCATTATCCAGAGTCAATACATCTAAAAATATCTCATTAAATCGACACAAGCAATTCAAGCATATAATTTGAGTTCATCGTAGAATAAACTGACACACACATAGGGGCATCAGTTCCAATGAAGTCCACAGTGGAATATGCCCATTAAAACTCACTCCCTAAGCTTCAATGGGTTAAATTTATTAATTGGTTAAGAATGAGAACAGCACAAAAACGAGATGCATCAACATAAAGTATAGGAAATAGTATGCTCTTACAAATACGAAAAACAAGACTGAACATTTACATGTAAGTCTATTAAAAGCAATAATTTTCATTGAATAATAACAGTAAACCACAATCTAAGTTAGCATAATATAAACCTCATCAGAAATTAGAAAAAAAGAGTCAATTTTACTATCATTTGCAAGTTGTTTTCTCAATATCATACAAAGGGGGGTCACTTGGA